>PVLC010015935.1:0-36334 GCA_004027655.1 Graphiurus murinus
AAATATGCTCCCACAGCCCAAATTTGCACCAGGACAATGGATCTCTATTTGCTAGGCTCAAAAATTTCATAGCATGGAGCACCTCCAATTGGTTGTAGTAGCCTCTGCAGAACACCATGGAATACAGAGAGATTTAAATCCAAAATACAGCCCATGAATTAGCACAAAATTACATATTTAGCGCCTTTCTGCTTAAATTGCTTAAAAATGTTAAATTTAATTAAATTTACAGACAGTAATGCACAATATAAAGCCACAACCATAAGCCCAAACACCTGTCCATAGGAAAAAAAAAGCAAAAAAACAATCTGTCAAGCTAAGCACCATCGGCTATGTCTGGCTCCATTAATATTCATTTGGTACTCACTAATTCTTTCTGTCATCTGCTAGCACTGGCCAGTGGACAAGCAATAACAGGTGCCAAAGATTTAATAAAAATGTAGAGAGAGGGGGGAAAAAAGTAAAAGCTGAAGAAATTCTATCCATTAACTTAATTTTTTCTGGGAATTAATAAATTTCTTTCTTCATTCAACAGAGATTGATTGAGCAGTTATTGCGTGCCAGGCACCGTGGCAAGCAGAAAAGACACAAAGTAAGTTGTAGGCCTGACTTCCAGAGGATGTGGAGGAGGAAAGCATGCTATGAAGACCCCAGGAAGTGAGTGCTCTGTTCTCATGGCAAAGGTGCAGGGATCCCAGGAGCCTGGAGTCTGGGGTAAGAGCTTCAGCCCGGGCAAGTCCTGAGAGGTAAGCCTTGCAGACACACTTGGGTTGTCTAAGCCATTGCTTCTTGGAAGGTGGGACTCCACAGATCAGGCAACTGACCATGGAATTGAGGGAGGAGATAGTCGAGACCAACCAAGGGTTCTCAACTTTTATATTTTGTGTTCTCAACTTTTATTTTCATTCAAGTGGTCCGCTATCATGGTGATTTCATAGAGGAAAAGACACTTTGGTGTTGTCAATGGACAACATTGCCACAAATGAAAAGATCTCCAATGGTTTTCTTTGTGATTCTGGAATCCAGTGACACTTCGGTTCATAAAACAGAATAAATTGCAGTGGGCTCAGCAGAGGAGTTGTTTATAGACAGATAAAGACCAGTGAAAGCAGGCACAAAGAATGCAAAGCAGGTTGGTTGTTTCAAAGTTATTTTCCTCCTAGGGCAGGGACAGGGAGGCAGAACAATAGAAAAACAACTGATGGACAAACTTCAGGTTACTTTTTTTTTTTTTTTTTTGGTAAGGATTAAAGCAGAGGAAACTTCATTATCATGTCAACTGAAACTGGTCTGTTTAGAAAATTTGGCTATTATCTCTCTCTACTGATTTCTGAGAAGGTCAGATAAACAGCTTAGTTTCGGTTTGGTGACGTGGAACTTTGGTATAAGTGGCTCCATTTTTATTTTTAGCCTGATCTGTCAGGGTCTGGTGCAGGAGCTTACTCCAAAACAATGTCCTCCTATAGTTTTTATTTTTAAAAATGTCCCCCTATAGTTTTTCAAGAGTACCAAAAAAAAAAAAAAAAAAAGTAAACCGAGGGAGAAAGAAGTGCTCTTTGATTACTGCAGCTTTATCAAGAACACATCACATTGACTTCATTTGTCTCATTTTGCTGCAGGTTCCTGAAAACATGAGCCCTAGAGCTATGTCAGGGAAAGAAGCAGAGAAAGATGTCACAGGCAAAGAAATGGAGCTTGGGCAGAGGTCTTGAGGTATCTGGGCCTTCATTTCTTTCTAGGTACCCTTGGTACCTTCAGGTCCTAGGTACCCTTGGTTTGAGAGGGAGGACTGGAGGAGCAGAGCCAACAACCTGTCCTCAGGGCTCCTATGACCTCCCATGCTAGATAATTTTTCCTGGGGGAAGGGGAGACATTAAAAATATTAAAAGTTGCTGAGCATGGTGGTGCATGCCTATAATCCTAATACTTGGGAGGCCGAGACAGGAGATCACAGATTTGTGGCCAGCCTCAGCAACCTAGTGAGATTCTCAGAAACCTAGCAAGACTCTGTTTCAAAATAAGAAATAAAAAGAGGCTGGAAGCAGGGCGTGGTGGCGGGTGCTTGTAATCCCAGTACTTGGGAGGCTGAAATAGGAGGATCGTAGGTTTGAGGCCAGCCTCAGCAACTTAGTGAGACCCTCTTTCAAAATAAAAAAGTTAAAAAGGGATGGAGACGTAGCTCAGAAGTAGAATACCTCTGAGTTCAAGCCACAGTATATATAATATAGTTATAATTTATAACTGCATTTCTGTAAAGAAGATATAATCTTCAATCTCGAATGGTCATTATTTTTCTTCTGACATTAAAAGAAGTTAAGATGTTTTTGTGGGCCCCACAAAGTGTTCTGAGCCTATGACTTTTTGCCTACTGTGCTTACTGGGTAAGTCAAGTGTGACCTTTCTAAATTTTAGGCTGTGGCCAGTGGGGTTGTGAGGCAGCTAGATAGAAATGAGCAGGTCCAAGCAAGACTAGGACGGACCTGAGGGGAAATTAAGCAAGCCCTCAGGAAAGAAGATAAGGGGTTTGAGAACGTCAGGAATATCAGGAGGCTAAACTTACTGGCCCAAAGATCACCTCTGGCAACACACACACACACACACACACACACACACACACGTTTCTCTTAGGCACAGAAGAGAAAGTTTCCAACAAAGCAAGAAAAGCGCAGATATACTAAGCTGTGGCACCAAAAGAGATAGTGTCTCCCATTTGCAGGCACATAGGGGAAGGTTTTTCCAGACTAAATAAAGCTCATCTCATGGAAACTCCTCACTGATATCCCACTCCAGGAAGTGCCCCTTTTCAGACCCTTTCTCTAGAGCATACCCCTTTATCACAGCTTTTTCTTAAACTATACCCTACCTTCCTAAACCAACCTCTTAGGCTCCCCTACTTGTACTTTCCTTTTGAAATCTTTCTTGCAGAAGAAACAAGGACAGAGGGAAAGATCTCTGCCTCATAACATTTATTTCCAGGAGAGAGAGATGGTCCCCCTCTATCAGGGTGGGGTGAGGTCCCACGGGCTTCTAGCACCATGACCTCTTGGTGCATTTGGCTTACAGAGATCTCTGGCTGTGAGTGGGTTGCAAGGAGCATACTAGAGGAAGGCTGAGGAATGAAGTTGCATGATGGCCAAACACCGCAGAGGTTCGTGTATCTGGAAATGAGCATGGCCTGACTGGCGCTGCCTGGTTCAAAGGGCCCCTTGCCAGTGGCTGCCCGCTCTGGCCCCAGGGACTGGAAGCAGCAAGGACCTGCCATCTACAAACTGACAGATGGTCCAACATTCTGAAATTGGCCTGATCTGCATTTTATCAGACAGGGCCAGACTCCTGTCAAGACCCTATCCCAAATACCACCTCAAATAGTCTCTTTTAATCTAGAAAAGTCCCCCTTGTCCCCTTACTTATATCATATTAATGACATTGTGTGTGTGTGTTACTGGGAATTGAACCCAGGGGCATTCTGCCTCTGAGCTTTACCTCTGGCCCCATATTTTTTTTTTTTTTTTGAAACAGAGTCTCACTAAGTTGCTGAGACTGGTCTCCAACCTGCAATCTTCCTGTCTCAGCCTCCCAAGTACTAGGACTACAGGAATATGACACTGGCATTTTAAAGAATTCACTAGTTGTCTGGTTGAATGCCATACAACTTGGATTTTGCCGATTGTTTCTTCATGATTACCTACAGGCTAAATTTTGAGGCAAGGGTGCCGCACAGGTGGGCTGGGGTGTAGCTCAGGGGTAGAATGTGTGCTTAGCATGCACAAGGCCCTGGGTCCCATCCTCAGCACTGCAAAAATCAAAACAACAGAAACAAAAACAACCAAGAGGCTGCTCCTGCGGAGTGAAGATTTGTGATGGCAATAATTAGTAATCACAACATTTCCTAATGTTTTTATAGCATTTTACACTTTATCGAGCCTTTTCACACACATTGCAGCTTTTGACTTACCCTTAATTTCCTTTTCATTGTCTAAGAAGGGAGCCTGCTTAGACTCACCTACTCACTCATTCTTCTGTCCCCTCCACTGGGCTAGGAGCAGGGACCTTTGTAGATGAATGAGGATGTCAGTTTCAGGTGAGGAGGCCAAAACTTCCAAAACTGGGTGGCAAGTGCTGCGGAGGAGAGGGGTGCTCTGGTGTGGAGAAGGTGGGGATTCTCTGCTAACTGAGCAGAGAATCACAGAGAAGTAGTGCTGAGCCTCTAGCCCACCATATTGAGAGAATCTGTTTCCTCTTCTTTAAAGCATCGTGAGCTGGATTTTCTGTTACCTGCAGCCGAATGCATCCTAATGGGTTCTCCCAATGTCATCTCACTGCAGGTGAGGGAATTAATCCCCCAGAAATAAAACAACTTGCTTTTCTTTTCTCTTCTTTTGTATTGGGGATTGAACCCAGGGGCATTCTACCTCCAAGCCACACCCCCAGCCCTACTTTATTTTAAGTTTTGAAACAGGATCTCGCTAAGTTGCTGGCACTGGCCTCAAACCTGCAATCCTCCTGTCTCAACCTCCCAAGTACTGACTTTGCCTTATGACACTCAGCTAGTAAGTGTCCTGGGTGATTCTTGATTCTATGTGCTGAATTCCAAGTCCCTTGCTGTTCTCTGGACTCTGTGCTGGTCTCCTAAGGGAGGAGACCAGACAGTTCCTGTAACTGGAGCATTGGTGTACTCCCCGCTCTCCTATTCGCAAAGCAGCAATGGCGCCACAGAAGGAAGATGCCCCATGACACTTGCTTGAGTAACCTGAGTGCTGGTCACTTTCCGCACGTGGCTGAGTGATGGACATTTCAGGACGCAGAGAAATTTCATTAGTTCAGCATGTTCACACGGACAGATAGTAGGCATGCACAGTTAATCAACCCAAACAGTGAGCATTCTGTCTGAAGGCCACCAAATGCCCGTGAATAATTCCCCATAAATATAGATCTAATGTCCGAGTTTCAAAGGGACTGGCTGAATGTGTGAAAGACTGAATGGCTCCAGGAACAGGACTTAATGGATGGGAGGAATCTGTTGGGGGCGGAGGCCAAAGAGTAGGCTCCGTGCAGCAAAGGAGCAGGGCTCACCAGCCTGCTGTGAATCTGAAGTATGGGGGCAATTAGGCATGAGCTATTTGCAGTCAGAAGGAAGAAAGGTGAGCAGAGCGGCTTGGTGCCATGTGCAGGCTGGCGCTGGGCGCCGTCGTCCTCAATAGAGGCTGGGGGAGGATGCTGAGTGGTACCCTGGGAGAGGGCAGGACCCAGAGCCAGAATCACTTAAAATACACCTTCTGGGTTTTAAAAGAGACAGCATATATAGAGAAAGATCAACACAAAGGTCAAGAATTCTAAAACCTTGGCTGCTAATTGTCCCACTTCACTGTAAGTAATTGGGCTTGGGAATGCTGATGCAGCCTGTATTTGTGGCGTGTGTGTGTGTGTGTGTGTGTGTGTGTGTGTGTGTGTGTAGGGAGGAGATGAGGGGGAGGAGGAAATGTGGCATTTTTGCCAGCATTTGCCTTTTTTTTGGTCTTTTTTTATTTTATTTTTTATTTTTTTTCCTTGCTGTTCTCCACCCCTACAATAAGCTGAGCCAGTGTAAGTTACAATTTATTAGCTGGTTGCCATGGGTTACCCCAGTGCTCCACAGATATTCCCTTCAGAAATAGTAACATTTAATGTAATGTAAAACAGTACTACTGTATCACCACTTGTTCTGCTGGCTTGCAATATTATATCCTTCCCTGCTGAGATTGAAGCCTCAGGAAATTAGCTGGTACCGCTATTTTATTATGAGGAGGGTGTCTGCTACCTCCCCTCCCCCCTCCGCTTCACGACAAGGAGAGCTTGCGAGCCAAGCGTGTCTGCAGGATCTGAGGTGCCCACTCATGGTGCCCAATGGTGGTGGACACCGGCTGCTCCTTTCACCTGCCCGTTGGTTACTTAAGGCCGTCTCTGCAAAGCTGAGTCCCCGTGGGCCCCGGACCAGTTACCTTTGCAAGGAGGCTAGTCGTAAGCACCGATGAATTTTATTCATTTTGCCATCTGGATAATGCTTGTGGCGGGTAGGTTAACAAAGATTTGTGAGCTGGTAAATGTTTAGGATAATATTGAACTGTAAAGGTGATTTAAAAGGGAAAGGCAAGGAGATGGCAACCCTGAGTGTAGCCATTCAATTTGGGGTAGGTGAGTGGAAGACACTGATGTTTTCAGGTCGCCTACATTCTCGGTGTCCACTGTCCTCACGGTCTACTGACCTCAGCGCTACCCCTCCCAGAACATACCTTCCCTACCTGTCTGCCCACTCCACACAGCGCTGTGTCCTCTCTTAAGCAGAGGACACTGGGTCAGTCTAAAATTTCACTTTCCCGCCAGGCGTGGTGGCGCACGCTTGTAATCCCAGCATTTGGGAGGCTGAGACCGGAGGATCCGGGTTCTCAGCCAGCCTCAGCTACCTAGTGAGGCACTCCGAAACTTAGTGAGACTCGGTTTCAAAATAAAGAATAAAAAATAGGGCTGGGGGTATAGCTCGGAGGTAGAATGCCCAGGGTTCAATCCTCAGTACTTCAGAAATAAACAGATAAATAATAAAAAGGGTGTGGCTTTTTTGAAGATAGAATGTCCCTTTCTCTTTTTAATTTTGAAACAGGGTCTCAGTGAGTCCCTGAGGGTATTGTTAAGTTGCTGAAACTAATCTTTTTTGTTTTTGTTTTTGTTCTTTTGTGGTATTGGGGGTTGAACCCAGGGGGATTCTACCTCTGAGCTACACCCCCAGCCCTATTATATTCTTTATTTTGAAACAGAATCTAAGTTGTGGAGGGCCTCACTAAATAGCTGAGGCTGGCTGTGAACCCGGATCCTCCGGTCTCAGCCTCCCAAGTAGTGGGATTATAAGCGTGTGCCACCATACCTGGCTTATCTTTTATTTTGAAGTTGGATCTTGCTAAATTGCTGCGACTGACCTCAAACCTGCCATCCTCCTGTCTCAGATGTCAAGTACTGGGATTACCAGTGGGATTACCATGGTGCCCACCAACTGCTTCTCTTTTTATAAAAGGGAAAACCTTTTGGAACCCTACTTCCATCCAGCAGATTTCTACTCATGGTTCTAGCCAGAATTAAGTCATGGGTCCCCTCCCTCCCTGCTCCCCTCCCTCCCTCCCTCTTTCCCTCTTTTTTTCTTTCTTTTCGTACTGGGGATTGAACCCCAGGTTGTTCTACCACTGAGTTATACCCCCACACCTTTTTATTTTGAAACAGTCTCTATAAGTTACCACATGTTGGCCTCAAATCTGCGATCCTCCTGTCTTGGCCTCCCAAGTACTGGGATTACAGGTGTGCACCCAGCTGATAGGTCCTTTCTGAAACCAATTATTAGCACAAGGAAAGGGAG
This sequence comes from Graphiurus murinus, assembly GCA_004027655.1. Taxonomy (NCBI): domain Eukaryota; kingdom Metazoa; phylum Chordata; class Mammalia; order Rodentia; family Gliridae; genus Graphiurus; species Graphiurus murinus. Next base: position 7,379 of record PVLC010015935.1, read on the forward strand.
GGTCATGAACAGCTCCGTGAAAAATGTGTCATGAGTAGGCTTGTTCCAATATCAAGTTGGAGTTCTGTCAGGAAGGGAGAAGCCTGCGAGTAAAGGTGTTTTGGTTAAGCAACTGCATGACTGGCTGCCATGTGAATTCATTCATTCGCTCATTCATTCCACAGATATTTGTTATTATCCAGGCATTGTGCTGGAAGTTGCAGACAGTGATGAACAAGAGAGATGAGATTCTTCCCCTGCAGGAGCTAACATTCCAGTGAGCAATGAGACAGTGAACATGCAAACAAATAAGCAGGATAATTCTAGGTTGCCCTACGGTTTGGGGCTGGAATGTCCCCGAAAGGCCCACGGGTTAAAAGGCTTAGCCCCAGCTCGGCAGTATTGGAAAGTGGTGGAAACTTTAAGAGGTGGAGCCTGCCTTCAAAGGAGATTGTAGGACCTGGTCTCTTCTATGCTCTTTCTTTTTTGCATCTTGGACATGGGGTGAACAGTTTCATGATGTCTTCCTTGCCGTAATGGACCACCTCACCAAAGGTCCAAAGCGAGGAGGCCAATGGACTGAGACCTCTGAAACCATGAGTCAAAATAACCCTTTTCTCTTTTTAAGTTGATCATCTTGGGTATTTTGTTACAGTAAAAGAAAATTGACTATAGATTGCTGTGTCAAAAAGGAAACCCATAGTTTGGTACAGCAAAGAGCAAACAGGTGCTACACCTGAGATGTCCATGGAAGACTTTTCTGGGGAGGTGGCATTTAATGGAGTAGGAAGCATCAAGTCAGGTAAAGATCAAGAGGAAGAGTATTCCAGACAGACAGAAACGCAAGTGCAAAGGCCCTGGGGCAGGAGCAAGGCAGTTGGGGAGGCTGGAACAAAGTCTAATGATTGATCAAAGTTACTTCTGGCACCCAGCCCGGCTCCTGCCCTAGGCTGGAAACAGATCACAACTCTAGCTTCCTGAGTCTCTCCTGTCCAGACTTGCAGCTCCACCCAGGGCAGAGGCACAGCTGCACACCCATAGAGCAATGGGCTCAGCCCTGGGAAGGGAGGGAAAGCCACCCTGGTTCTGACAGTGAACCCAGGAATGGGTCAAAGTCTGCTTTAGACACTGTATAATTGTGTAGCAATTCCTTGGGCCACATCTACCTGGGAATAGAAAAAGATTGGTGCAGGGTAACAATGAAACTACTCTGTGTGTACAGACACCCTTCCCACATGGTCTTATGCACCTCCTATCCTCTCCCCCCCTCCCCTGGTGGCAGAATGGTCCCTGTGACTCCTACGTCATCTGGAGACAGGGCAATACTGCCATCACACTCGGCAGCTCTGCCAAGGTCAGAGGAGGCAGGACTGGAATCCCCAGCTGTCGTGGGGTCCTCTCTACCCCCTTTCTGCAGCTTAGTTCCTGGGTGGGCAGAGGATTGATTGGTGGACCAGGCCCCAGATCTCATTCCATCCCAACACTACTAGCTCCCTTGCCTACAGTGGAAAGCTCTGCCAGGGTTATGACCTGGTTCAAGCAGTGGTGCCCGGTATGGCCAGGCCAGGTCTGGCCCAGAGAGCACCGAGGTTCCCCTCCTCCCTCCTCTGTGAGCAGGCATCCTCACTGCATTTTCTTTGGAATCTGGCTCTTTTTCCTCTCTCTTCCAGGCAGACACTTATCCAAGGTGACCATGCTAGTCAGCTTTCTGTGGTTGTGACAAAATACCTGAGACAAACAACTTAAAAGGAGGAAAGGTTTATTTTGGCTCGTGGTTTCTGAGGTTTCGGTCCACGGCCATTTGGCTCCATTGCTTTTGGGTCTGTGTTAAGGCCAATCTCATGGCTGAACCATGTGGCAGAGGAGAGGGAGGGAGAGGGAGAGGGAGAAGAAGGGAGGGGGGAGAGAGAGAGAGAGAGAGAGAGAGAGAGAGAGAGAGAGAGAGGGGGGGGGCAGGCGAGGGTCCCAATATCCCCTTCAAAGGCACATCTCCAATGACTTAACTTCCTTCTCGTAGGCCCCGCCTCTTAAAGGTCCCACCATCTCCCAGTAGTGCTGTTGCTGGTGACTCAGCCTTCACACATGGGCCTTTGGAGGATATTTAAAATCTAAAACATAGCAACAAAGTCACCAGATTTTTTTTTTTTTTTTGGTTAGTTTCTATTTTGTTTGTTTGCTTGAGACAAGGTCTCTTTATGTGACCCAGGCTGGCCTCAAACTCCTGGACTCAAGTGATCTTTCCACCTCAGGCTCCTCAGTACCTGGGACTACGGGCATGTGCCATCATGCCCAGCCACAGGCTCATTTTAAGTCTCATTTTCCTTTGAAGCTTCTGTGAAACTAATGTAACTCATAGAATGTCCCAACGAGGCCAGATCAACATCAGCTCGCTGACACAAGACACCAACCTGCTGCTCATCTCCCCTGGAAGTCCCTGGAGATGTGGCAACCACACCTGGACCTCTGGTCTTGGCAGCCTATGGAAGAGGGCAGCTCCCAGGCCCCGGTGTGACGTATCGCAGGGCCCCGGGGTTGGCTGGCATCCAGGGACTGGGAAGTGAGTCTGGCTGTCTCCGGGGTGGCAGGAGGGACACCTCCCTAGGCCTGAGCCATGGCTTCCTTCTGCTCTGCGATGGTGCCGCTGGGTCAACAGACTCCTCTCTTCTCCAGGCTGAGCTTTCTCTTAGAGGCTCTGTATTTGGCCTTTGCCACCAGCCTCCCTGCCTCCCTCCTCTCCCTGGCCTCGGTTCTGCAGGCACCATGGATCCCAGGTGCAGATGCAGCTGAGATCTTTCCTTGCAGCTCTGGGAATCCAGGGAGGAACGTGGGAAGGGGTTCGAGGGAAGGCCCCCACCATTGGTCAGACTCTGCCCCAGCCTGCTTAGGACAGTAATATGCAAGGAAGTTTGGGGCCTTCAGGTCAACTGCCTCATTTTGCAAATAGGAGGCCCAAAGGGGTGAAATGGTCAGACCAGGTACATGGGTCTCAGAACTCATGGCAGCGCCGGGCAAACCATGTCTCTCGACTTGCAGTCTGGGCCTCTGTTCACGGAGCCTTCTGCCCTCAGCCCTCTGCATCTATGAGAATCATTTGGGATTCAGGTACCTCCTCCTTCTCCTCCCCACGCCCCCCACCTTGTATGGCCTCTGATACGGGGCCTGGACCCTGAGTGGTATTTTTGGCTTGTCTGTAGGGTGAAGACACCTCTGTCACTCCCTCCTCCAGCACCTGTGGGGGATCAACACACACTTATTGGATCAGATTAGGGCCCAATTTCCCACTTTCTACTCATTTTGCTTCATATTAACAGGACCATGGTGAAAATCAAAGTGCAAGTTTTCTGCTCACATCACTGGACTAAATCAGCTTGACGGGTATTTTTGTTTTTTTATTATTCTTTATTTTGAAACAGGGTCTCACTAAGTTGCAGAGGGCCTCACTAAGTAGCTGATGCTGGCCGCAAATCTGTGATCCTCCTGTCTCAGCCTCCCAAGTACTGTGATTACAAGTGTGCGCCACCACGCTCTGCCAGATGGGTGTTTTTACTGCAGGACTTGGAGTTTATTGACTGCTAAAGAGCGTTGTGATCACAGCCACCCAATGTGTGCCCGTAAGGACTACAGGGAGCCTCTCCGTGCCACCTCTTGGGGAGCTGTATGGGTGTGGATGCACAAAGGACCTGAGGCTTCTCTGCTCCTCTGACAGGGCCCCCTGCTTTCTGGGGCAGCAAGAGATTAGTTAATCTCTGGGACAGGCTAGTGTTCGAGGGCGGAGCTTGGTCACCACAGGAGTACCCGGCAGGGGTGGGGGCGCCCTTGTATTCTCTGCTCCCCACTTCCTGGAGCAGTGTATGAAGACAGCCAGGCTTTTGGCCCAGGAGACCAGACATGAAACAAAACCTGTCTTCCGGCAGGCATTTTTCTGGCTGTTCCTTCAAGTGGGATTTTTGACTGTAGGATTGGGTTTAAACATTGAATTTCAATTTTGTACACAGACACACCGAGAGGCCCGGGGCAATGGGGGCGTCTGAAATGAACACCAACCCAAGTCCTCTACCTGCCAAGTGTTCGATTAAGCTGCTTAGGTCTGTTTCCACCATCATGTCTTTCAAATATTTATGTGGCAGATTATAGGCAAGCTTCAAAGGCAAGGAAATGCAAATCTGTTCTATAAATCATAGAATAACACAGCTGCTGTCTTCCTTAGAGTGACAGCTTACGAATGCCAGCATTTCTGTCTGTGGAAGGGGTGGTGGGGTGGGCTTCTCGGGTGCAGCTAGGCCTGGTGTGTGTGTGTGTGTGTGTGTGTGTGTGCGCGCGCGCTGGAGGTGGGGAGGAGGGGGTGGGAAGTTCTAGCAATAATTGCATTTTCGCAGAATGGCTGATTTGTCTTGTTATTTTTCAATTCTCCAGCAGTTAAGGAGTTAATTTCTTTTGCTAGTCTTAAATAACTCTGGAGAGATAAAAACCTCACCTGGGCTCTGAGGCATCCTGGAAACTAGAGATGGAGGGGGCTTTCTGTTTAGGGGAAATGTACCTGGAACCCTGGAACGTACGTGAAGGAAGAGGAGGCCAAGTCAACAAGCAAGGACTCTGAGAATTCCAAAATGGATTTAATTTAGTCTAAATGAATAAAAAAGAAACTGTGCATTGCAAATAGTTATGCAAATTAAGTCCTGCCCCTAGGGCCTTAACAATCTGCCGGTGGAGACCCAGTGTGCCAAAGATGAGACTTTGGTGGGTTCTTTTCAGCTGTTGCCGTGAGCACATCGATTTGATACACTGGTGTTCGGTGACACATTAACCACCAAGACCAGCACTGGAGTTTATGGTCCTTGCCACCAGCTGGTTTGGGCCCGGTGTCATCTAGTGGAAATACCCCGGGAAGGCTCCGGTCAACAGGGCGTAGAAGCTCGAGGGGAGGTAATACGCACAAGGCACTGTGCTGGGAAAAGGTTTGTCAGGTATTAGTCAGGGTTCTGCCGTAAGTGACTCAAACTCACTTAGGCAACATGGGGAATTTTCTGGGTCAGGGGAAGGACCACTGAGTAACCAAATCATGAGAAAAGAAGAGAGTGTAGCTGGGCTTGGGAACAGCTGGGACAAAGACTGGAACACTGCCAGGGCTCTCTTCCATCACCTGTTTTGAATTTTTCTCTGTGCTGGCTTCCAACATAGCTGCCAACAACTAGTAGATTTTGTACCTGATAACTTTTGCCGTTATATAGTGATATTTTGAAGAATCCCAGGGAAGAAATACATTTGGCTGAGCTGGGATTGGGTATCTTTGCCAGGACCAATCGACTGTAGGGAGAAGGCATAGGGTCATATAAATACATGGCAGATCTCCAGGTCATTGAATCGATGATGGGAGGCCACATGGACAGTCAAGAGTTGGGTCGCTGGGACCAAAATACCTAACAGGAACAATTTATAGGAGGAAGGATTTATTTTGGCTATGGCGTCAGAGGTTTGAGTCCACTGTCAGTCAGCTCCATTGCTCTGGACCTGAGATGAGAAAGAGCATCATGGCGAAGGGTATGTGTGTGGGTGGGGGGAAGAGGGGTGGGATCTGCTCAGCCAGGAAGGAGAGAGAGAGAGAGAGAGACAGGCAGACGAGAAGATAAACCTCTCCAGGGCACACCCACAGTGACCTACTTCCTCTAACTAGGTTCCACCTCCCAGTTTCCACCACCTTCCAATAATCCTCTCACATTAACCTGTCGAGTGGATTAATCCACTGATGAGCTTAGAGCCGTCATCATCATCTAATCATTTAGATGATTTTCCTGAAAGCTCTACCTGTGAACACATGAGATTTGGGAGGTGGGGGTGGGGGTGGGATCCAAACCATAGCAGAGGCTACTCTAGAAAAAGGGATGGGGGTCTCTGCACAGACAATCTGGGAGCTATCGACTACAGCCTAGAGAGCTGGAAGAAAGAGCAAATAAAGCAATGAAAAGGGGCTGGTGTGGCTGGCGTAACAAAGAAGTAGCATGTCAAATTCACTGAGCTCATCCTTGAAACTCAGTATTCCACAGGATTCCTTAGTGATACTAAATTATCCTGGTTCTCCTTTATTTCTTTACTGAGTGATTTTTTTTTGTTGTTTGTTTGTCTCCTTGGTTGTTCTGGATCTTCCTCTTTCCTGTACTAAGAATCCCCTCTAGATTGCAGGCTCTTTACCATCTCAACTTGAGTTAGTCTGCTTTCTGTTACTGTAACAAAATACCTGATATATTCAACTTACAGAGAGGAAAGGTTTATTTTGTTCATGGTTTCAGAGATTTCAGCTTATAGCTTATTGGCCTGCTGCTTTTGGGCCTGTGGTAAGGAAGCACATCATGCTAGAGAGCATGTGGTGGAGCAAGCTGCTCCCTTCAAGGTGGCCAGGAAGTGAGAGAGAATAAGAGAAGGGGCCAGGATCCTGCAGTCCTCTTCCATCCATATGGCTGAAAGACTTCTAATTAGGATCCTCCTCTTAAAGGTTTCCGCCACCTTCCAGTAACACCAAGCTGATGTCAAACCCTTAATACAGGTGCCTTTGGAGGACATTAAAGATCCAAACTCTAGCATGCCTCTAGAGAAAACTGTCAGACATTTTTTTTTTCAGCCACATAAAAATCACTCTTGTCAAAACCCTCCCTTTATTCCCCAGAAGCAATCTACACTTGGATTTCCATTTCTAATTTTTGTATATAGGGGGGGAGGGGGGCACTGGGGATTGAATCCAGAGGTGTTTAACCTCCAAGCTACACCCTAGCCCTGTTTTATTTTTTATTTGGAGACAGGGTTTCACTAAGTTGCTAAGAGCTTCACTAAGGTGCTGAGACTGTCCTTGAACCTGCGATCCTCCTGTCTCAGCCTTCCAAGTACTGGGATTACAGGTGTGAGCCACCATGCCTATGCCTGGCTCCATTAGTCACTTTTAATACCTTTCTACTTGAAGTGTGATCTCTGAACCAGCCACATCAGGATCACCTGGGAGCTGTTGGAGATGCAGAAACTCCAGCCTCATCCCCAAACTACTGAATCGGAATCTTCTTGATAACAAAATGATCAGAGCTGTGGTTTGAATATGGTTTGTTCTCCCCCAAGGTCCATGTGCTGGAAGCTTGGACCCCAATGTCATGATATTGAGGTGACAGGACCTTCAGGAGATGATTAGATCACGGAGGCGCCACCCTTACAAGGGATTAATATAGTTCTCACAGGGTTGGGTTAGCTCTCAAGAGAATGGATTGCTATGAACTAGTGAGCCCGGTCCCTTCCCAGTCTTGCTTTCTTGCTCACACACATTCATCTTTTGCACACTGCCGGTCTCTTTCCACTTTTCTGCTATGTCGTGACATAGCCAGACACCAGTACCATGCTGTTTGGACTTTCTAGCTACCAGAACTGTACGCCTTTTTTTCTTTATACATTACTGACATCAGGTATTTTGTTATAGCAGCACAAAATGGACTATAAGATAACTAGGTGATTTTTATGTGTCTGTGGTACTAGAGATTGATTGTGGGATAGGGGCATTCTACGTCTGAGCTACACCGCCCCTCCCCCTCGCCCTTTTGTTCTTTTATTTGGAAACAGGGTCTTCCTAATTTACAGCATGGTGTCTTGAACTTGTGATCCTCCTATGTCAGTCTCCCAAGTTCTGGGATTACAGGCCTGCTCACCATGCCAGGCGCCAGGTAATTTTTAAGTCCATTAATTTGAAAAGAACTGCTTTAAACAATTGCAAATTGAGCTCAGAACCTTTCTGCTTACAATGCCTAAATAAATATTTTTTTTTGCAATTTTCCCACCAGGCCAAAGGCAACCATGTCCCAAAACCAGACTCGACAACCTGAAGGTTATTTTTTAATACTTTCTTGTGTTCACCACTTTTAGCCTATCCATCACCAGTTTGCGCCTACTCTTTCCACACTGTCCCATAGGTCTACTTTTCCTAAGCATGCCCTTCTCACCTCTAGCAGACTCTAAAACATGCATTTCCTGATGAGTCTCCTCATTTATAAAATAGGTCAAATAAGGCTTATACTGCCACGTTTACATATTTACACACTATAAAGATTTAACGTATAATTATCTTCATCCTAGTAGAACCAGTTTTCAACCATGGCTTTGTGAGCAGTTACAAAGGATATTGCTAGTAACATATTATTAATTATAAGGTGCCATAATTTATGAATGGTTTAAAATTTTGAATAAATTATAAGGGATTAAAATTATTTCCAAAGTTACTTTCACTTGCCTGCATTCTGTTATGCTATCTTGAGTAGCAGAGAAAGTGGGAGGATAATACCTAGTGGTCTAGGAATTGTAGTGGCTGTGTTTTTCTTTTGTTTTTGTTTTTGTTTGTTTGTTTTTTTGCAGTACTGGGGATTGAACTCAGGGGCATTCTACCTCCAAGCTACACCCTCAGCCCTATTTTTTATTCTTTATTTTGAAACAGGATCTCACTAAGTTGCAGAGTGCCTCACTAGGTAGCTGAGGCTGGCCACGAACCCGGATGCTCCGGTCTCAGCCTCCCGAATGCTGGGATTGCAAGCGTGTACCACCATGCCCAGCTGTGGGTGAGTTTTTAAACAAGAGCATCATTTATCATAGGGGTCAGCAAATTTTTTCTGGAAAAGGCCAGGCACTAAATATTTTAGACCCCCTGGGCCATGTGGTCCCTGTCCTAACTACTCTGCTCTGCCATTAAAAGGGAGAAATCAGCTGCAAACAATATGTCTTGATTACTATCGCATTAAAGTAAGTCTTAAAATCAGATAAAGTCCTTTTATTCTAAACCTCTTGCACAGATTCTTTGCATTTCTTATGAATTTTAGCCTCAGCATAACAATTTTTTTAAAAAAGCCTTCTGGAATTTTTATTGGGATCACATTGAATCTATGGATCAATTTAGAAAGAATTGATAGCTTAACAGTATCTAGTCTTCCAACTTATGAACACAGTACATCTCTCCATTTTTAAGTCCTCTTTAATTTTTTCATTTTTTAACTTTTATTGTTTTGAGTGTAGAGGTCTTGTACATACTTTGTTCAATTTATTCCTGTGTACTGTATATTATATTTTGATGCTATTGTAAATGGCAGTTTAAAATTGTTTTCCACTCATTTGTTGCTAGTATACAGAAATACAATTGATTTTGTATTTTGATCTTGTATTCTGCAATCTTGCTAAAGATATTTATTAATTTAATTGTCTTGGTAAATTGTTTAGTATTTTGTAGGTATACACTGATGGTATCATATGTGGATAAAAAGTTTGAATTTCTTTGCCCAATGTGTAAACTTTATTTTTCATGTCTTAGTCCACTGGCTGGGACACCAATACAAGGCTAAATGGAAAGGAAGCTGTAAACATTCTTACCTTAATCCCCATATGCATGGGAAATTTTTAAAATAATAAATATACTGTTCAAATCTACGTGCAGATATAATTAAAATACAGAGGTTTGCTTTTCGTAAAAATGTATTCTTACCAAATGGACAGATAAAAGGATTTGTTTGTTATGCATTACTAAACATTTAAGTTTTCTTCCTATTGGGTCTAAAATATCATTTGCTATCTTATTAGACATGTTCTTATGACTTCATTCTTATTCCAGTTGCTTCTGTTTTTGTTCTCATTCCCTAGGTAGGTTCAGGGTTTGGGAATCTAAAGCTTACATAGTTTTGGAAATTTTGCTTCAAAACCAAAAATTAGTATAATATGGGTATTATATTAGAGTAATAAGAAATCACAAAAAATACAAATCTGAAAGAGCGAAAAAAAATGAATATATCACAAAGTATAGAAAAGTGTGTTTTTATTAAGTGCCTGGCATATTTATATAATGATTTTTCACCTTCATATCTCGACTGCTTGCTCGTTGACTGCCACTTCCCAAAACAATGGCTTTTTAACATTTTCTATAGCAAGAATAGAAAGATAATTCAGGTGGGCGTGTTGCTGCATGCCTGTAATTCCTAAACTTCCCAGCTAGATAGGGGGAAAGCCAGATAGGGTGCTTCCAAAAGAGATGGAAAGAAATTTTGAGGCTGGGAGTTGGTGATGCATGTCTGTAACCCCAGTACATGGGAGACTGAGATTAGGAGAATTCCAGGTTTGAGGCCAGCCTCAGCAATTTAGTGAGACCCTCAGCAACTTAGTGAGACCCTGCTTCAAAGTAAGAAGTAAAAAGAGCTGAGGGTATAGCTCAGAGGTAGAATGCCCCTAAATTCAATCCCCAGACACACACACACACACACACACACACACACACACACACAGAGCCAGGAATGGTGGCACATACCTGTAATTTCAGTACTTAGGAGACTGAGACAAGAGGATTGTAGGTTTGAGCAGCCTCAGCAATTTAGCGAGACTCTCAGAACTTTGAGAGACCCTGTTTCAAAATAAATAAAAAAAGAGCTGAGGGTATAGCTTGGAAGTACAATGCCCCTGGGTGCATACCTATAATCCCAGTAATTGGGAGGTGAAAACAGGAGGATTACAGTTTCAAGGTTGGCCTCAGCAATTTAGCAAGACTCTCAGCAAGCAAGATAGACCCTGGTCCTGAACAAAAAATTAAAAAAGAACTGAGGGTGTAGCTTGGCGGTAGAATGCTACTGGATTTAAGCCCCAGTACCTCTCTCCCTCCCTCAAAAGAAAGATAATTTAATCCAGGCATGGTGGTGCATGCTTGTAATCCCAGCATTTGGGAGGCTGAGACGGGAGGATCCGGGTTCGCAGTCAGCCTCAGCTACCTAGTGAGGCACTCCGAAACTTCGTGAGACCCTGTTTCAAAATAAAGAATAAAAAATAGGGCTGGGGATAGAGCTCGGAGGTAGAATGCCTCTGAGTTCAATCCCCAGTACCACACACAAAAAAAAGATAAGACAATTTAATCTCTCTGCTAGTGTGTTTGACCCAAACTTTTTGGTATTATTGATACTGGGATTTATATCACGTGATCTTTCATTATGAATATACTCACTGGTTGTGATAATGCTATAGAGTTGAGCTCCAAAACAAAAATTATGATGAATTGTATTTCCTAAATTGCTATAAAATTAAAAAGGAACAAAGGAAGGGGAGGAGGGAAGGAGAGAGGGAGGGACGGAGGAAAGGAAGAAAGGAAAAAAGGAAGGAAGGGAGGACTTTGTTCATATATTTCTTTATTAAGTTAGAAATAGCATTCTTTTTTTTAACCTAGTTTGCTGAATTATTTTTAATTCATGACTAGACATTGAATTTCACCAAATGATTTTCTGCATTGATTTTTAAAAAATCACATACTTTTTCTCCTTTCTTCTATTAATGTGTTGAATTGCACTGATTGATTTTCTTTCTTTCTTTTTGTTGTTGGGGGGAGGGGGGTCTGGGGATTGAACTCCCAGGGGCATTCTACCTCCAAGCTACACCCCAGCCCTATTTTATTTTTTATTTTGAAACAGGGTCTCAAATAAGTTGCTGAGAGCCTTGATAAATTTACTGAGGCCATCCTTGAACCTGCAGTCCTCCAGTCTCGGCCTCTCAAGTACTGAGATTACAGCCATGAGCCACCATGCCTGGCAACTGATTGATTTTCAAGTGTTAAATTATTCTTGAAATAATACTTATTTCATCATGGTGGATTATCATTTTAATTATATATCTGGATTCTATTTACTAATATTTTGCTAAGGATTTTTTCTATGCTCATAAAAATATTGGTCTATAATTTTCTTTTAATATCTTTGGTTTTATTATCAGAGTGATGATGACTTCATAGAATGAGTTGGGAACTGTCTCCTCTTCCTTTATTTCCTGAGAGATTGTGGTTAAGTTTGGTATTAGCTGCTACTTTAACGTTTGATAAAATTCATTATTTAACCCATCTAGGCTTTGAACTTCCTTTGTCAGAAGATTTTAAGTTATGACTACCTCTTTAAGTACATACAGGCTTATTCAGATCTTCTACTTTTTCTTATGTCATTTTTGGTTATTTGTGGTTGGAAAGGAATAGTCTATTTCATCTAGGTCATCGGGTTTATTGGCATAAAGCATTTCACACATTTTTAATGTCTGTAAGACATGTGGTGCTGGCCCCTATTTTATTACTGACATTTATTTCTGTGCTTTTGCTTTTTTATCATATCCATTTTGCTAGAAATTTATTTGTTTCATAGTCTTTTTTTTTTTTTTTTTTTTTTGCTCAAAGAATGAACTTTCAGATTTATCACTTTCCTTTTTTGCTTGCCTGTTCTCTATTGCATAGATTTACTTTCCTATCTTATTATTTCCCTTTTTTTATACTTGAAGTTTAACTTGCTGGATTTTTGTTGTTGTTTTGCTTATTTGTTTGTTTTTCTACTTTCATAAGGTAGAAGCTTACTTTTTTTTTTGTACTGGGAATTGAACCCAGAGGCATTCTACCTCCAAGATAAACCCGCTGTCCTTTTTGGAAGAAGGTTGCTGAGTCTCACTAAGTTGTTGAGGCTGGTCTTGAACCCATGATCCTCCTGTCTCAGCCTCCCAAGTACTAGGATTACAGCCTTTCTTTCTTCTTTTGTTAATGTTGGCATTAAAGTTATAGATTTTCCTCTAGGCATTACTTTGACTACATTCCTATATTTGTATCTATCTAGTTATCACTTAGTATGACATATTTTCTAATTTTCCAAAATATTTTCTAATTTGGCTCATAAGCTATTTAAAAGTATGTTGTTTAATTTCCAAGTATTTGTTGATTTTACAAATTTTGTATTGATTTCTATTTATATATATGTATATATAAATATATAAATAAATACATATTATTTATTTTTGAATCCAGGGGCATTCTACCTTCGAGTTACATTCCCAGCCTTTTAAAAAATTATTTATTTTGGGGGGAGGCAGAAACAGGAGGATCTCAGGTTTGTGGCCAGCCTCAGCTACTTAGTGAGGCCCTCCATAACTTAGTGAGACCCTGTTTCAAAATAAGGAATAAAAAATAGGACTGGAGGTGTAGCTCAGAGGTAGAATGCTGTCTTTCTTTCTTAAAGGTTTTTTTTTTTTTTTTCCTGTACTGCCACCCTCCTTTTCCTCGTTCCTTCTGGGAGGTCTCCTCATAGCTCACCAAAGTTCTGTTCATTTTGTTTGTCTGAGTCCTTCGCCCCCTGCACTTTAATCTAGATATATTCTGTTTCATGTTAAGTTTATTGATCTTTTGTAATGCATACTCTGTTAAGCCTGACTAGTGGCTTTTCGTCTCAGAATGGGGGAGGGGGGGAATTGCTTGCTCGTTTTAGCTCTAGATGGCTTATTTGTTTCCTTTAATAACTTTCGTTTACTTGTCTGTTTTGTTCCTGTTTGGGCCTAACTCATTCAGTACGTTTAGAGCAGTTGTTTTCAGGTCCTCATCTGCGGATCACCTTTGTCATTTCTAGATCTGCTTCTGTTGACTGGTCTGCCCCTTCTTTATGGATTAGCTTTCTTGTTTTGGGCCCATTTAATGATTTTGATTGGATGTGAGATATTGCGAGTGTTACATTGTTAGTCTAAATTTTCTTGTGTCCCTTTAAAGATTATTGAGTTTTGTTCTGGTAGAAAGTTAATTTAATGTCAGATCAGCTCGATCTCTTTGAGGTTTTCAATTCTGGCTGGCCTGAATTCAAATTTGTCTACCAGCCCTGAGCAAACTCTGGTGGTTGTTCAGCTTATACCTTCCTGTTGTTTATTTTTCATTGATAGTTATTATCTTCCTGGGTTTATGAAGTTTCACATTAACCATGTATATTTTATTATTCAGCCAAGGGTTCGAGGGCGTCCTCTGCAGATTTCTGGAGCTCTTCCTGTGTGGCTCCTGCCCCCAGCTCCAGGGCCTTGCCCTCAGCTCCAGGGCCTTTGCCTTCCTGAACTCTACTCTCTGCCTCTTCAGCTCAATGAAGCTGCCTTACTCTCCTTGGATTCCCTGTTCCTGAACCTTGGTCCAGAAAATGCCCTGAAATAAAAGCCAGAACTATGGTAGGGCTTACCCCATTTTGCTTCTCTTCTCTTGGAAACCCCAGTTCTGAAATGCCTGTTGCTTGATAACTAAAAAGAATTATTTTATTTGCTTTGTGCAGTTTTCTACTTGTTTACAGTTGGTGGGCTACTTGTGTACCAGTTAAACCATGATGGCCAGAAATATTAACATTTAATTTTACTGCTCTTTCACGATGTTCTGTCCTAGTTAATTTTAGGCTGTCTCTTACATACAATACGATGTTCTTTTGTGCATTTAGACCCTTCAGGCCTTTCTAGAACGTCCCTCCCCTTTTCTTTCTGCGCCTTGCCGGTTACAAAAGCTATCTTAAAACCCACTTTTCCTGAAACCTTTCTGTGACTAATCCATCCACCCTCTTTATTCATCAACCTTTTGTTGTGATTTGTACTTAGTTTCTACTACCTTAAATTGCATTTTTGGTCATGTAGTTTTGTAAAAATGCTTAGCATTTTTTTTTATTTGTGACTCTTTTGTTGATGATTATAAGCAGGATTTTAGAAATGGAAAAAGGCAGTCTTTCATTTATACCCTTTGTTGCAAAGCCACCTAAGCCAATTTGGCTGTTCTGAATTAGATAAACATGGGTGGCCCTCAATAGTTAGAGTTTGGTGCAGAGGCACTGTACCACAAAACAAACAAAAGATAAATAGCAAAGGCCTCTTTCTCTCTCTGTTTTTTGTTTTTGTGGTACTAAGGGTTGAACCCAGGACCTCACACATTCTAGGCAAGCACCATACCACTTGAGCTACATCCCCAGCTCTTTTACTTGAGCCAGGGTCTGGCTAAGATGCCCAGGCTGACCTTGCACTTATGATCTTCTTGCCTCCATCATAGCTGGGATTACAGATGTGCACCACTGCATCTAGCTTGAAGGTCTCATGTGATGGGCCATTTCGAAGGCCCTGGTAGGCTCTCTAGCCTTTGTTTACATGGTAACTGTTTTTATAAAAGTTGCAGAGGGACAGCTTTTCAAACCATAAGCAGCAGAGGCGCTCTCTTTTTCCATTATGAATTTCTTTCAGCCCATTGCCTCTTTTGTCAGGTAGAGCTGAGTGGTCAAAGGCATTCTGGGGAATCTAGCAAAGGAAAGTTGAGTTGCTTATACATTTAGCTAAGGTTTAGTGGGAGATATTTATGGGGTTGGCAAACATTTCCTTGTATAGTTACCTCATCTCTAGCTATTCTGTGCAGGACTCTCCTTAGGCCTGGAGCAACTTCCCCAGGGACATGATAGGAAGAGGCAGAAGCAGAGGGCATATGCAACATGGACCTGTCCCATGACACCCAGCACTGGATGTACATGGGAAAAAGGCGGGGGTGGGGGGTGGAGGTTTTAATTGTGTAAACCCAGAAGCTAATCTATTGAACAGTATTCCAATCAAGGCATATCAAATTATAAGTGGAAGATCTAGTCCTTAATTCCTAGTAAAGGAAACTGTCAGGAACACCCTCTGTCTGCACTGTGTCTAATTATAAACATTCCCCACTTTTGTTTCTTTTTGAAAGAGATCAGGCAAAACTACACTTATCAGGATTCCTCTGTGTTTGGGGCACAAACCTGTAGAAGAACAACAAAGAGTGAACTTGTCTGTTGAAGTTCCATGTTTTATGAATTTTAAAAATTGATAACACAAAAAATTTTTGATCACCCAAGTTTGAGAAGCTCTGAATTATTTTATTCTCTTTATAGAAAGTATTATAAAACAGTAGTCACATGAAGAAGCCATCAAAGGATATGCAGCCAAAAAAGTAAGAATATTTATTATTGAACCATATCAGCCATTAACTAATAAAAATATTATATTACTTTATGGATTTTTATGGCATTTATTAACTTTTTATGATTTGAAATCTGTCATGATTTATTTTCTTATTCTGTATGAATATTCACTTTTATACTTAATTTTGTGTTTGAAATTTTTTAGTACTTTTTCTCAGAGAAGGCTCTCAAAATATCTAAGTCAGTTGGGAATGGTGGTGTTTGCTTGTAATCACAGTACATGGGCAACTGAGACAGGAGGACCACAGATTCACAGCCAGCCTCAGCAACTTAGCAAGACCACACACACACACACACACACACACACACACACACACACACACACACTCACAAAAGTTGGATTCAACCTGAGGTAGGTAGTATATTGTTTTTTTCCCCTTCCTGACCTTGCTACCAGGTTATAACAAAGGCAAGTGTCAAATTAAATTAAATTCTTCCTAAATTTGTGTGTGTGTGTGTGTGTGTGTGTGTGTGTGTGTGTGTGTGTGTTGCTGGGGATTGAACACAGAGGTGTCCGACCTCTGAGCTACACCCCAGCCCTATTTTATTTTTTATTTAGAAACAGGGTATGGCTAACTTGATGCAAGCCTCACTGAGTTGCTAAGGCTGGCTTCGAACCTGTGATCCTCCTATCTTAGCCTCCTCAAGTACTAGGATTATAGGCATGCACCACCATGCCTGGCTCTTCCTAAATTTTGCTTCATATAATGAACATGTATTATCACCAGGCAGAAGAATAACCGTAAAACCCGTTGTGTAATCTCAATCATATCTAGCGCTGTGTCTCTTTAGGTGCTCTCAGGACATTACGCAGCAGTTTAAGGAAGCAGATACAGTAAATCCTCCCTCCCTCCCTCCCTTCCTTCCCTTCTTTTTGTGCTGGGTATTGAACCCAGAGGCATTCTACCTCTGAGCTACATCCCCAGGCTTTTTCAATTTTTATTTTGAAACAAGCGTCTCGCTAAGTTGCCAAGGGTCTTGCTAAATTGCTGAGGCTAGCTTTGAACCTGAGATTCTCCTAACTCAGCCTCCAAAGTACTGGGATTACAGGTGTGCACCACCACACCTGGCAGATATAGTAACATTTGGAAGGCAGAATTCTGCTAACCACATGGTTGAAGTCAGGCAAACAAGACCTCTGAATCTTCTGCACCCAGGCTTATTTAGGAATCTAGGCCAAGACGAAGGGGAGTACTGGCTGGATTCTTATGTTCCTATAAGGGTGGGGAGCCTCTCCATAATATTTTATTTAATCCCCTTATCTTGACCATCACATCATCAATGAAAAGCATTTCTAACATCTATGCCAATTAATGAGCCTCAGCTGATGACGAGATGACGATCACTGAAAAAGTAATTGCCTCTAGGGGATAGAGCAGAAAAAGCACTCTCGGGGTATACATTCCCAACCAGAGCAAGTGACTATCCCCTGCATACAGGTTAAATCCAAATAACCTACACACGCACGCACGCATGCATGCACGCACGCACACACGCCACACCAGTGCTGAAGCATGTCAAAGTGCATCGTGGAGAATGCAGCCTGCTGTCTCTTTTGTCAGGGTTGCTTCGTTGCCGAGTCCTGTGGTGCCTAGGTTCCCATGGAAGGTAGCCAAGGAAAGCTTTAACCACAGCACGCATGCACTGATCTGACTCTCCCGCCTCTGAAACTCTGGCTCTGGTACCAATGCTGTAGCCCTAATCACCTACCCCTCTCTAGGGCCAGTGTCCACTCATTATAATGAAAGGCCCAAGATGTGCTGGAGTTGGCTTATGCCAGTGAAGGTGCTCCTGGAGACATGGTCTAGGTCCACTGAGCGGGGCCGGGAAACTACAATGTCTACAATGTCACCTGTTCCTCCTCTCCCTTCCCTTCCTCTCCCTTCCCTTCCTCTCCCTCTCCCTCTCCTTCTTCCTCTCCCTTCCCTTCCCTTCCCTTCTCCATAACCAAGTTACCCAGTGTCTCACTGAGTTGCTGAAACTGGCTTCCAACCTGCAATTCTCCTATCTCAGCCTCCCAAAGACTGGGATTATCCTGAGCCACCATACCCAGAAGTCCTTCTACCTGGGCAACCTGGTTATGGAGAATTTGGCCACAGGACGCTAAGCTTTTCCTGGATAAGGTATGATGAGAGGGAATATAGGCAGTAACACCCGTGGTGGGAAGGGAAGGGAAGGGAAGGGAAGGGAAGGGAAGGGAAGGGAAGGGAAGGGAAGGGAAGGGAAGGGAACGAACCAATGCTGGTTGCCACTGAGGCCCAACCACATTCCAGCCCTTTTTGTTTTGGTTGCATGAATTTGCAAATTCTGTCTGGAGTTTGTTAGAGTTGAATTTCTGTCGTGTTTCAAAACCAAAAATGTCCTAAACAATGTACCAGCTAAGGTAGCAAAATTATAGAGCTGGAGAAAATATAAGAAATGGAAACCACAGATGAATGGAGGAAACGTGTGGTAATTTGCAGGAACAAAAGAACTAGGGAGAATAAACATGTGCAGTCTTGGATGTGTGCACCCCAGGATACAGAGTGCAGGTACTGAAAAAAGTGACCTTGAGGATTTAGCTCAGGAAGACCCATGTGACCCTGCTGCTTTCCTTGAGCAGAGGGGGATGGGATAGTAGCAAGGGAAAGTGCTCCTTTCTCTTTCTTTCTTTTTGTGTCTTTCTTTCTCTCTTTCTGTTTTCTTTGTGTATGTGTATGTGTGTGTTACTGGGGATTGAACCCAGGGGCATTCTATCTCCAAGCTACTCCCCCAGCACTGTTTTATTTTTCTTTTTGAAACAGGGTCTCACTATGTTGATGAGAGTCTCACTACTTGCTGAGGCTGTTCTTGAACCTGTGGTCCTCCTGTCTCAGCCTCCCAAGCACTGGGAGGAAGTGCTTCTTTTTCAAAAGACAGAACTGGTAGGAAGGGGAGTGAGAGGGACTGAGTGAGGGCAGCAAATGTTAAGAAGAGGACACCTGTGTAGAAATCCACATACCACAAGGGAGGAGAGAGTAGCATCAGGAGAGGATAAGGAGAGAAAAGGAAATGAGACTCTGGCAAGAACACTAGGTTGTAAGGCCCGCTGTAAGACCTGGATAATACAGTCCTGAGAGGTCTCACAGTCCATGTGCCAGGCAGGCAGGAGGGCCACAGCTAGGTCATGGAGAGTGAGGCTGGGGACTTGAAGCATAGAAAGACAAGGGCCAGGAGGTAGCTGCTGGCCAACCCTGGTAGCAGGCATGGCAGGTCTGGGACAGGGACACTGTAGAAGCAAAATGTCTCAAGAGCAGACAAATGAAGGTTCAAGGTCAACTAAAGGGCAGGTAACACAAGTGAGTCAAATCTAGGAAGAGCAGACAGACTT
The DNA here is from genome assembly GCA_004027655.1 of Graphiurus murinus. Lineage (NCBI taxonomy): Eukaryota > Metazoa > Chordata > Mammalia > Rodentia > Gliridae > Graphiurus > Graphiurus murinus. The sequence goes on from PVLC010015935.1 coordinate 26,489, forward strand.
GGGTAGAGGGAGGCACCCAGGAGCAGACGCCAGCAACCTGAAGACAGGCTGTCCGCAGACAAGAGGCGGCAGACCCAGGACCTGGTGGGACATGCCACCAGATGGTGTGGGCTGCTGAGCTGTCAGTTTTCTTCCTGCTGGCCCACAAACGGGTAGCTCTGCCCTCAGGGCTCGAAAGCATGAGCACCCCTTCCAGTGACACAGCTGCCCACGCCACTCAGCAGCAAGACAGAGCGGCAATAGCTGGCAATCTCGCGCCGACAGCTTCATTTTCACAGTGGAAAGAAAGAAATGAGAGGGACCACAACCCTGAACCAATGCTGGGCATCCCACTCTGCGGAAGTGGAAGCCACAGGGACCCTAGAGGAAGAGCTGGGTTTTGCAAAGTTGATGACATTCAGGGCTTGGCCAGCTGAGGGGCCTGTACCATTCAGAAAGCAGATTTTAGGAACGATCACTTAAGAGGAATTGGCCAGCAGAGACTCTCCAGGTACGGCTCAAGAGGAAGCAAGCGAAGGCTAATTGGACTCATTTTGTTTCATTAGCAAATGATAGCAAGAAAGCAGAGCTCCTCCTAGTGTGCAGAATTTCTGAACTCTCCATCCAGAAGACTGGAAAAGGCAGATTCAATGCTGGTTACAGGGAGCTGAAGCCACGTGTAAGTGCTACGAGCAAGCTTTGCACAGTCATTAAATACTAAATGCCCCAGCAGGATCTTACCTCCTCAAAGTGCTCCTCAGCTATGGATCCTGAGATTTCTCCAGGGCGCCAGGCTCTGAATATCTGTCCATCTCCCCAAATTTTCGTCTACTGCTAATGATTCCACTAAATGGTGCTCCCCCCAACCCTCTGCAAACCACAGCTAGCTGGTTCTGTCATGGGACAGCATGATACCTTTTTTTCGTGGATCCTTGGTCTCCGTGGTGAAAAGAATTTCAACACGTGCCAGTCAGGGACAAAGGCAGGAGTTTATTTAGGAAGGTAAGGGACTCGAGGCAGAAGACAGGTGAGAGGAGATCTTCCGGGTCAAGCGAGCAAGAGAGTCTTTGCAGCCTTTTCAGTCCTTATATAGAACCCCTAAGAAGGGGTGGGCACAGCGGAGGTCTAGACCTTCTCTTCCTCAGGTTTCTTAGCAATGATGGCAGGCTGAGGTCTGACTTTTGTCCTCTCCTTGGATCTCAGGAATCTCAGGTGGGGGAGAGGAGTCATTAAGATTAAGGATGTGGGCCCACTGAGACTTCTGCCTAAAACCTGACACGCCCTTTAGGGGTGGAGTTAGAGATTATGAACTCCAGATTTTAAAACTATACTTTTCCTTTTCCTTCCCAATGTCTCCTTTCTACCTAAATTTTCATTTCGTCTATTCTGCCTCATCAGTTCTATTGCCACCATGCCCAGCAAGCTGTGGGATGAGGGATGCCGGCCTCCTGGTTGCCTTTCTATCCTACCCCAGGGCACAACTGACACCGGGCAATCCTCCCTCTAGAACACAGCGGCACAAGGGCAGATGTTTTGACCTGTCCCTTCCCTCCTGATCCCCACTTACCTATCTCCAAGGTGCAGAGCAGTTCATGGCGGATAATAGGAGCCCTGTAAACCTCTGGCTCTTAACAAGTGCTTACTAAATATTCAAAAGTAAAAGAAGAAAGCAAAGAAGAACTAACAATAATTAAAAGGCCACAAATTTTAGGGACCTCAGGCTCAGATTTAGGAGTTTTTGTTATCAATTATACAAAAGCACCCCTCTTGAGCAGGCCCATGGCTTTTAAATGCAGAAGATGCCTTCCTGGATCATAAAAGTTTCATTGGGCCAGGTGCAGTGGTGCACACCTGTAATCCCAGTACTTGACCTAGCAAAATCCTTAGCAACTTGGCAAAACCCTGTTTCAAAACAAGAAATAAAAAGGAATGGGGACCAGCCAGGCGTGGCACGCTTATAATCCCAGCATTCGGGAGGCTGGGACCAGAGGATCCGGGTTCGAGGCCAGCCTCAGCTACCTAGTGAGGCACTCCGAAACTCAGTGAGACTCGGTTTCAAAATAAAGAATAAAAAATAGGGCTGGGGGTATAGCTTGGAGGTAGAATGCCCTTGAGTTCAATCCCCAGTACCACAAAAAAAAAAAAAAGGAATGGGGGTGCAGCTTGGGGGGAAAATGCCCCTGGGTTCAATCCCCAGTACTCCTCCACCCAAAAAATTGCATTGGACTGTTAATATAGAAGAAGGTATCCTCTCCCTTGCCCCCACTCCAGGCAGGCTGGTGTATGAGAGGAGCTCCTCCTTTGTGGCATGCATGTGTGAACAGAGGGTTTGGATAGTAGTTGGTAGTCTTGTGTAAAGAAAAAGTCCTGCCTATGTCCCAGCAGGGCAGTCCACACCAGGGTGGATGTGGTCCTGTCTTGAACACAGGGCTTGGGTTGCACCCTTGACCAGGTCCTTTGTTCCTTGTGCAAGCTGCACTGTCTCTTTCCAGGGGGCCCATCCTATTGCCGTGGACCAGCACAACCACCCACATTGCAAGTTGCCCGGAGTAGGATCCAATCTAACTAGTATTCCAGACTCACCCCACACAAGACCCAGGGAAGGCAAGCGGATCTCAGGCCTCCCTCCCTGCATGCATTTCCTGTCTCAACACTTGCTGCTTTCTGGTGATTGGTGATGATAGGATATTGCCCTGGGAAACCTAGTCCTTGGCCCAACCTGGGACTTTATGCTGTGGCATCCAGTAGACCAGTCTCTGGAGACAATAGTCCCAAGGGCTTTGGACTCACCAGTCCTTTTTTTTTGTTTTGTTTTTTTGCGGTACTGGGGATTGAACTCAGGGGCATTCTACCTCTGAGCTATACCCCCAGCCCTATTTTTTATTCTTTATTTTGAAACAGGGTCTCACTAAGTTTTGGAGTGCCTCACTAGGTAGCTGAGGCTGGCCGCAAACCTTGATCCTCCGGTCTCAGCCTCCCAAATGCTGGGATTGCAAGCGTGCGCCACCACGCCTGGCTGGACTCACCAGTCTTTGATAGTGCCTCACGAAGGACAGAGACTGCCCATCCTAGTTACACAGCTCCCAACATCCTTAGTTCTCTTCCATGGTCTCTCAATTTCTCTCACTTCTCTCACCAAGAGGTGAATATTTTGCCTGAACGTCCTTCCATGTCCTCTGCACTTTCAGCTCTTGCAAACAATTGCTCAGTTAAAACAATCTCAACTCTGCAAGAATAAGCAAACACTGTAATCCGCTACCTACAGAGTTAAGAAATGTTTCTCCACTTCTTGGAATGCAAGAGAATGGTCGAATGGAGCTCAGGATCAAACGTTTACAAAAACATACACTACTACCAAAATAAAACATTTATCATCCAAACCTAAAATCACCATCCAGATGAATGGTGACTTTGTAAGTGTTCTGCAGAGCACACTGGGCCCTTGCTTCATGCATATGTATGTGCAGGAAGAAGAGACCCAGGAAGTGTGACTCCAGGATACTGTCTGGATGAATTTGAGACATCTCTTATTTAAACAAAGATTGATGCAATTTTTAATGGTGGTTTCTTTAGAAGCTGCCTTTATGCTTCCCAAAGAAAATGATAAGGCCGAGGACACACTCATTACAAAGAAATAGCTAAGGCCTCTGTGTGGGCGTGGTGTCGCATGCCTGTAATCTCAGGATTTGGGAGGCTGAAGAGGATCAAAAGTTTAAGGACAGACTCAGCAACTTAGCAATACATTTAGCAACCTAGTGAGACCCTGTTTCAAAACAAGAAATAAAAAGGCCTGGAGGAGCGAGTGTGGTGGTGCATGCTTGTAATCCCAGTACTTGGGAGGCTGAGATAGGAGGATCAGTCTCAGCAACTTAGTGGCCCTCAGCAATCTTTAGTGAGACCCTGTTTCAAAATAAAAAATAAAATTGGGCTGGGGGTGTAGCTCAGAGGTAGAATGCCCCTGGGTTCAATCTCTAGTAGCATACACACACACACACACACACACACACACACACACGAATAGCTAAGGATAGAAAAGTGCTTCTTGCTATTGGAAGTGATGTCAGCTTTCTTGGGGACTAAGGAGAGCTCATGCCTGTGAGTTCTGTCAACAATATTTGAGGGACCTCAGTGAACAAAACTGACCCAGTCAAGATCTAGGTAAATACCTCAAGTGCAAAAATAGATGGAGGTGTGCTCTCAGAATCACAGAATGGCAAACTACCTGTATCCTGGGGTCTATTTATAACTAAATTGTTTCAAAGGAAACTTATGAGCACCTACAAAGGAAATAGTGATTACTAGAAGCCAGTATAGATTTGCTCATACTGTTAAGGTAAAGTCACCATTTTTCCCTTTTGGAGAAAATTATTATACTCAGGGGATTCTGAGACAGGTGTATGTTTTAAGAAAGAGCACGGGATTGTTCACTCCATCTCTGGGAGTTGAACCAGGGGCATTCTAACTCTAACCTATACTCTAGCCCTTTTTATTTCTTATTTCACTTTTGTGGTATTGGAGATTGAAACTATGACATTCTATTTCAAGTTATAGTTCCAGCTTTTTTTCTTTTCTTTTTTATCTTTTTTTGAAACAGAGTCTTACTAGGTCGCTGAGAATCTTACTACTTGAGGCTTTCCTTGAACCTGCATTCTTTCTATCTCAGCCTCCCAAATACTGGGATTACAGGCATGTGCCACCATGCCGAGCTTTATTTTTTTTTATTTTGAAACACAATCTTGCTAAGTTGCTGAGGGTCTCACTGCATTACTGAGGCTGGGCTCCAACTAGCCATCCTCCTGTCTCAGCCTCCCAAGTACTGGGATTATGGGCATGCGCCACTGTGCCTCGCTCCATCTCTGACTTTCTAAAACAGAGGTTGGTTGTATTCTTCTAAGTATATTCTACTCTCCCACCAGTGGCCATGTGAGGGACAATGTCTCCATGTGGGGTAGGGGGTGTTTCTCCTCTCCCCACTCTACACCGCTGCCTTCTGGAGCTCCAAGTTAGTGAACTAGACGTTGATGGCCTCCCCTCACCTGGTACTGGGAGGTGGAAGATGGAACCGCTCTCCAGCGCCCTGGCCCGCTCCAGTCCATGTGGTTCGAATGATCTTCTGGCAGGTACAAACTGGTAACCGGACCACCCCAGGAGCACTACTTTCTGTTTTTGCCTCACCTGGCCTCTAAACTCACCTCTGCGTAATCTGGTTTGCAAGCGGTTGCCAGAAAGAGCCTCATAAAACCCACAGGCCATTCTGCCCTGTCTGCTCAGACCTCTCCGGCTCGGTTCCCACCACTTTCAGGATACAGTTCAAGCTCCTCAGCACAACCAGCAAGTCAGTTCATGATCTGGCCCCTTGGGCCTTTCTGCCCTCCTGCCCTCCTGCCCCTGAGTTCACACTGTGTCAAACTGCTCGGGGCTTCTCTAACCTACCAGGCTGTGGCACACCAGGTGCTCATCCTTATGCAAGGAACAGCTCTTCTGAATTCTTCTCCTGGCCCATTCCTCCTAGGTGTTGCCTCCTTCAGCAAATTTCCCTGACCCCTCAGGTTAATTTTTGTGTGTGTGTGTGGGGGGGCACTGGGGATTGAACCCACGGCCATTCTACCTCTGAGCTACACACCCAGCCCTATTTTTTATTTTGAAACTGGGTCTCACTAAGTTGCAGAGGGCCTCACTGAGTAGCAGAGGCTGACCACAAACCTGTGATCCTCCTGTCTCAGCCTCCCAAGTATTGGGATTACAAGTGTGCACCACCACTCCCAGCTTAGGTTAATTTTTAATTTTTTTGGTACTTGGGATTGAACCCAGGGATATTTTACCTCCAAGATACACCCCCAGCCCTTTCTATTTTTTTTTTATTTTGAAAGAGGGTCTAAGTTGCTGAGAGTCTTAAGTTGCTGAGGCTGGCCTTGAACCTGAGATTCTCCTGTCTCAGCCTCTCAAGTACTGAGATCACAGGCCTGTGCCACCAAGCCGGGTTCCTCAGGTTGATACCCATCCCTGAGCCTCAGAGCACTCAGGCTTGCTGTGACACAGCTGTCCTTACATGTGCTGTGTCCCCACTCACCTGCTCACAGACAAGGAGCAACTGGAGAACCTGGTTCCATGTACTCGTGGTATGTGTTGTCTCTGGCATCAAATAATACTGAATATAAAGTATTTGCAAAAATAATCACTCACTTGAGTCGTCTTGTTTTCTTCTCTCTTCCCACCATCTACCCCAAACCTTATTGTTTTCCCCAGTGATCCCTGTGCTTATGATCAGGGAGACAGCACCTAGGATTGTTGGTCTCTTCAACTCACTTATCCAGACATCAAACATTTGTTGAGCCTCTACACTGAAATGGCCACCATACTAAGGTGGTGGGACCTATGGAAATTAAGCCTGACAAGCCTGGCCAGGTGGCATGCTCCTGCAATCCCAGTACTTGGGAGGCTGAGACAGGAGGATTGCAGGTTTGAAGACAGTTTCAGCAATTTAGCAAGACCCTTAGCCACTCAGCAAGACCCTGTTTCAAAATAAAAAAAAGGGCTGAGGGGTGTGGCTCAGAGACACACTGCCCCGGGTTCAATCCCCAGTACTGAAAAATAAATAAAAAGCTTGATAAGACTGGGCCTTCATGGAACCTACATTTTAGTAGCATGAGAAAGAGAGCAAACAACTCAGGCACTGAACATTCAGCCAGCAAACACAGTCTCCATCAGGTGCTGTGGGTTGTGAAGAAGCACAGAAGAAGACCTAGCAGAGGGGGTACTGGGCTGGGGTGAGCTGGTACTTCATTTAGGGCCTCCTGGAAAGGCTTTTTTTTTTTTTTTGGCGGTACTGGGGATTGAACTCAGGGGCATTCTACCTCCGAGCTATACCCCTAGCCCTATTTTTTATTCTTTAATTTGAAACAGGGTCTCACTAGGTTGCAGAGTGCCTCACTAGGTAGCTGAGGCTGGCCGTGAACCCGGATCCTCCGGTCTCAGCCTCCCGAATGCTGGGATTACAAGCGTGCGCCACCACACCCAGCTGGGAAAGGCTCTTGAGTGAGATGGCAATGGGATTTCTTTTCTGTTTTTGGTTTGCAGCTCGGGGGTGGAACCCGAGGCCTCACATACTCTCGACAAGCGCTCTACCACCGAGCTGCACGCTCAGTCCCAACACAGCACTGGAACAGCGACCCGAAGTGAAAAGTCACACCCACACTTGGGAAGAGCATTCCAGGCAGAGGAAGCAGCGTGTGCAAAGGTCCTGTGTGGGTTAAATATAACTGCAACAAATCCCAAAGCTTCCTGGAGGAACACGTGGGTGGTAAATGTTTACTTCTTCTCAAGTGCCAGCCCTGGGCCATGTTGTCCAGAAACCCAAATGCCTTGCCTCTTGTGTCTTCTCCATTTCCAAGCAGCTTGACATCTTTTCCACTGAGTGGATGGGTCAGGAGTGAAGACAGCACAGAAGTTCTCAGGACCCCCACTTAGTATCCCCAGGGCACCACTTTCTGTTAGGGTTCACTGGTAAGAACCAGCCACATGGCCACACCTGAATGCCAGGTAGACTGGCTGCAGCTGCCCCCGCAACAGGACTGTGCGGTGACAGGAATTGCTGGTGGCCGGCTAGCCACCTCCCTCTGAGTGGAAAGGTGCCTGGCCATTCAAGGCTCTGCACGAAGGCCCGTGCAGCTGGAGCCAGGAGAAGCCAAACGGTCAGAGGGGTGACATGGCGTGTGGCAGGCAGATGAGGTAGGGCCCTGTGGGTCACTTCAGGACTCTTCTGGGCTTTCCTCTTCATGAAGTGGGAAGTCCTTGGAGCTCTGTGACAAGAACAAGCTTAAGTTTCAAAAGGACATGCCAAGCTGGCTTGGTGGCCACGCTTGTAATCCCAGTGCTTGGGAGGCTGAGACAGGAGGGTCACAGATTCAAGGCCAGCCTCAGCTACTCAATGAGATCCCATTTCAAAATAAAAAATAAAAAATAGGGCTGGGGATATAGTTCAGAGGTAGACCACCCCTGGATTCAACCCACAGCATTATAAAGGGAGGTTCACACCAGCTGTGGTGAGAATACACAGGTATAAAGCTAGCTTCAGCAATTTAGCAAGACCCTCAGAAATTTACTGAGATTCTGTTTCAAAATAAAAAGGGAAGCCGGGCATGGTGGCGCACACTTGTAATCCCAGCATTCGGGAGGCTGAGACCGGAGGATCCGGGTTGGCGGCCAGCCTCAGCTACCTAGTGAGGCACTCTGCAACTTAGTGAGACTCGGTTTCAAAATAAAGAATAAAAAATAGGTATAGCTCAGAGGGTATAGCTCAGAGGTAGAATGTCCCTGAGTTCAATCCCCAGTACTGCAAATAATAATAATAATAATAATAATAATAATAATAATAATAATAAATAAAAATAAAAAGGGCTGGGGGTGCAGCTTGGAGGTGGAATGCCCCTGGGTTCAATCCCTAGTACCAAACAAGGGTGTCTCAAGGGTGCAGGAAGGGGCTAGAGTTGTCATACAGGGGAGTCCTGGGCCAGGGGGAGAAGAGGGCCAGGGCAAGCCATCGCACACAGGTACACAGAGGACGAGACCCTGATCAGTCGAGTCGCTGCCTGCCAAGCTGGGGCCCGCCATACTTGGTGTATAAAGGGTCAGATAGTATTTTAGACTTGGCAGTCTATATGGTATCTACTGTGACTACTCAACTCTACCCCTGATGTGCAGAAGCAGCAGTCAAGGAAACATAAATGTTCCAGTAAAACTTTATTTAGAAAAGCAGGCAGTCCGCTGCAAACAAAGGTTGTGGATCCCCATAGAAGCAGCCCCAGCTGAGGCTGGGCTTCTCTCATCTAGCATTTCTATTCGAGGGATTGGTGGCGGTTGCAGAAGATGGCTGAAAACTCTAGACACTCACTGCTCAAATCGTGCAACAGCCACTCCCGCGGAATCAACTTTCTCTTCTTAACACTTGTGGCCTAGGAGTGAATCACAGCTTCCCATTGTCTGTGAGCAAGTTCTCTCGACAAAGGAAGTGGCTCTTGGCAAGACTTTCCTATTCTACTCCAGGCTCATCAGCTAATCTTCTATCACTAAATACCTTTATTATGTGTAATTAAGGCAGCAACTGAGAAGAGATGCAAATGTGTTCTTAAAAAAAAAAAAATCTGACTTTGCAACAGCTGGGAGCTTTGCGACCTTTTAAAAGTGCAGGTTTAAACTGAAACACATTTGGCATGTACTGAAATAGGAAAACGAGAGAGTAAGAGCTGAAGAAAGAAATTCAAAGAGAGAGGGCTGCAGCTTTGTGTCCAGGAGTCCAGCCGGTCTAGTGCTCCCCCAGTGAGCTGAGCCGGCTGTGAGCACGAGAGGGAGCCTGGCCGCCAAGCCCCAGCTCTGCCCTCCCCAGTGGTCCCTGCCCCGCAGTTGAAAGTATCAGAGCTGCAGAACTGAGCAGCTGCTGCTTCAAGCGTCACTGGTACTTTCTCTTTCAGATTTCTTCCATCTCATGTGTGGCAGGGCTGGTAGTGTAAGAGGACAAGGCAATTGGATTATAGAAGAAAAAGAAACAAAAAAGAGAATGGAGAAAGGAAGAGGTGATCTCTCACCTGATCACTGCACTATCCAATCAACTTCTTCATTTCTTTCTTTTTTTTTTTTTTTTCCAGGAGGTGCTAGGGGTTGAAACCAGTGACATTCTATCGCCAAGCTATACCCCCCAGCTTCATTCTATTATTATTTTTTATTTTGAAACAGGGCCTGGCTAAGTTGCTGAGGCTGGTTTTGAACCCATGATCCTCTTGTCTCAGTCTCCCAAGTACTGGGATTTCAGGTGTGTGCCATCACACTCATTGTGTCCAATCAACAACGACCTTCCTTCTCCTTCTCCTCCTC
>PVLC010015936.1:0-17500 GCA_004027655.1 Graphiurus murinus
CAACTTAGTGAGACCCTGTTTCAAAAGAAAGAATAAAAAATAGGGCTGGGGGTGCAGCTCGGAGGTAGAATGCCCCAGGGTTCAGCCCCCAGTACTGCAAAAAAGAGAGAAAGAAAGAGAGAGAGAGAGAGAGAGAGAGAGAGAGAGAGAGAGAGAGAGAGAGAGGAGAAGAAGAAGAAGAAGAAGAAGAAGAAGAAGAAGAAAAGGAAGGAAGGAAGGAAGGAAGGAAGGAAGAGAAAGAAAGAAAGAAAGAAAGAAAGAAAGAAAGAAAGAAAGAAAGAAAGAAAGAAAGAAAGAAAGAAAGAAAGAAAGAAAGACAGACAGACATTGCAGAGCTAAATGGCAGCAGAGGTGGCTGGCGACTGCCGGGAGGTTGGCTTGGACGAGCTCCTAGCGCTCGCTCAGGGAGGCCGGCGTCTTCCTTTGCTCTTTATTTTTTTCTTGGATGGCTCTAATCTCTGAGCATATGCTTCTGTTAATAACTGGCCAAAGAATATTTGCAAATGAGGGAGGATTTTTTTTCTTTTCCCTTTTAATCATAGCCGACAACACCAAACGTCTTTGCTGCTCAATAATTAAAAAAAACAAGAGAGTTGCATGAATATGTATGGGGAATTATGTGAAAATCATCATTTCTCCGTTTTTTTTCTTTTTATTTTATGATTGTATGGTGGAGGGGGGGAAACGGGCATCTTAGGACATCTGTGCTTGGACCTCAGCCCGTCTTTGGCAAGCCCGAAGTTCTATACTCAATTTCGAGTGGACGTCTATGTGTGCGTATTTTGTTTTTTTCTTTTTGTGGGTGAACTCCGCAGCTTTCTCAGATTCTCAAAGGTCCCCAGAGCACACACAAGCAAAGAGTCACCAAAACACAGGCGCGGGATCCTGCAGAGACCCAGCTTGGCTTTGCTCCCCTTGCCGAACGGGTCTAAGTCCTAAGCAAGCCGCCCTCGTTCCCAGCTACCAAGGAGGCATTGCTCGATCTTCCCCGTGCAGGAAAACCCTCTTACTCCTCACTTTCTGCAAAGTGCTCTCTTTTTTATATATGCTATTCCTGGTGCATTATAGTCTCACATCACAAAGGAGGCCACGCCGTAGACAAAGTCATTCTTAGACACCAACTGGATCTCCCTGCTTGCTTGAGCTGGTGGGATATTTCATGGCAACCTGGTGCCTGCCGCTGGCAGGGCCACCAAGCCACATCTGTGTGACCCCACTTGCCCGGGACAGAATACTTTCTCACACCTGGGACTCATCTTCCTCACACAGGCAGCCGTCTCGTTATCTCTGCCCTCACACATTTTTATAACCAGCTCAAATACCCAGGTGCCTGAACATGTCAGGCGGCTGCAACTCTGGGCGGGGAGGAGTGAGTCGGCGGTCATCCCGCCTTCAGCCCCCGTCTTGCTTCTTTTTTTTGTTTCCCGCCAGGGCGTTGCACATCTGTGTGTTGAGTTCTGTCGGGTTCCCAACAGGAAAAACTTAGGACATTGAGGTAGGACTTTTCCGGGCAGCCCGGGGAGATGGGACAGTCCAATCCCGGCAGGAGCTCGGCAGAGAAGAGTCCCAGGAACCCAGTGCTCTGTGCTCACAGGAGAGGCCGGTGGCCGGCGGGTCCCCACGTCCTCCTCCGTGCTGTTCCGACTCCTTGACCTCCATTTCCCAAAGCGACCCAACACAATCCCGGGGAAGCTTTTCCATCTCCTTCCTCCCCTTGAGTGTTCCCTGTGTAAGTAACAGTATAATCCTCGCCACTCGTTTTAAGTGACTTTCAAAGGATACCAGCGCCCTTTCTTGTTTCCATATATACTTTTCTTGGTGCATTGTAGTCTCTCATCATAATGTGGTTCAGAAAGCCGGGCGTGGTGGCGCACGCTTGTAATCCCAGCATTTGGGAGGCTGAGACTGGAGGATCCGGGTTCGCGGCCAGCCTCAGCTACCTAGTGAGGCACTCTGCAACTTAGTGAGACTCGGTTTCAAAATAAAGAATAAAAAATAGGGCTGGGGGTATAGCTCAGAGGTAGAATGTCCCTGAGTTCAATCCCCAGTACCGCAAAAAATAAATAAATAATAATAATAATAATAATAATAATAATAATAATAATGTGGTTCAGAGTAAGGGGGACACCCACAAAACTCCCTCCCCAATTCCCCTTTCCTTGAGATTGACATTGATAATTTCACATCCGTACATAACTTCCATGGAGTTTGTATCCCCCTGCAATGCACCTCGACGGAGAATCTCCACACACCAACGCAAGGTTGAATAAGGAGATACGTAAGCAACTGATGAAAAGAAGGAGAGGAAGAAGATAAAAAAAGGAGTTAAAAAACAGAACAGCGCACCATGGAGGTATCCAAAAATCTTTTAACATCTGGTAGAGAAAAGAAAGAAAGAAAGAAAGAAAGGAAGGAAGGAAGGAAGAAAGAAAGAAAGAAAGAAAGAAAGAAAGAAAGAAAGAAAGAAAGAAAGAAAGAAAGAAAGAAAGAAAGAAAGAAAATACACTAGAGGAAAAGGAAAAAAATGAAAGAAAAGAAAAAGAAAACTTGGCCAGGACACAATAAGAAAAGAAAATACATTACAGAAAAAGAAAACAAATATACTACAGAAAAAGAAAACAAATACATTACAGAAAAAGAAAACAAATGCACTACAGAAAAAAGAGAAAAAAATTCACTATAGAAAAAGAAGAAGAAACAACAAAAGTCATGCAGTACGGAAAAAAGAAAACCAGAGACAGAATACTTCCCCGGTGCCCGCGCCGGGCCAGCGCTCCATCTGCGTGTTCCGCTCGGGAAGTCGGGCTGAGGAGCAGCTGTTTAAATTTTCTCTTTGCCTCCTACTTGCCTTCACATCGAGTCCTGAAGACACAGAGTCGGTAAACTCGTAGCAAGTTATTCTAAGACACTGAATCTGCACGGCTTTTTTTTTTTTTTTTCCTTTTTCTTCTTTTTTTAATAATCAGATTAAATTCAGGGTACATTTGCTATCATAAGAATTTCAAAGTGCGTCAAATGTGGGACAGATTTTTCCCCCCCGTGAGGATGTTATGGGAACAAGCGTAGGAGGCAGAAGCAGAGGAGGTTTTGACGGAGGTAGAGGGAAACGGGGAGGCTGGAGGAGGGAGGCCAGGGAGACCGGAGAGGCCACAGGACTGTCTGCTCATTTACTCGGCAAAGCTGGTTTCCTCCAACAAGTCATCCTGTGAGAGAGACCCTAGGCTTGCCCCTCTAGACCTTCCACTGAAAAATAACGATGCACACTTTTTAAATTGTTTTCTTCCCCAGATAAAGCTGCAAAAAATAAAAAAAAAAACACAAAGTGGGCTGCAGAGAATTGTGTACCAAGAACACAGTGATCGGGATGAAAATAAACAAAACCAAAAAAAAAAAAAAAAAAAAAAAGTGTGGCTTCTTTCTCAGTGAAAGGCAGAACTCAATTTCCAAGGAGGAATTTGATGCAAAAAACTCCATCTAATGCGTAAAACCTTCACTTGAACTCGTAAAAGTTGACAAACTCGAGTTATCTTAAAGCCGGGCGCGATGGTGCACGCCTGTCATCCCAGTCCTTGGGAGGCTGAGACAGGAGGATCGGAGGTTCGAGGCCAGCCTCAGTAACTTAGTGAAACCCTGTTTCAAAATAAAATAAAATAGGGCTGGGGCTGTAGCTCGGCGGTAGAGCGCCCCTGAGTTCAATTCCTAGAACTATAACAAACAAACAAAAACCCAAAGAGCAGGTTATTATCAGAAGAAATCGAGTCCGCAGTCCAGGCTAATCTTCTCAACTTCCTGTCTGAGTCACCTCAAGTGATTTAGAGGGGGCGTGGAAACCAGGTCTCACCAAGTTGCTGAGGGTCTCACCAAGTTGCTGAGGCTGGCCTCCAACCTGCGATCCTCCTGTCTCAGCCTCCCCAGGACCGGGACGGCAAGCGTGCGCCACCGCACCGGGCTCTCCTATCCTACCTTATCCTGTTCTTTATTTATAAGTCTGGGGATCGAGTCGGAGCCTCACAAGTGCTGGGCAGAGTGCTCCATCATGAGCGACTCCCGCAGCCTCCACATTCTTCTTCCAAGAAAACCGGCTCCTTGTGTTTCCACAGCAAGGGAGATTTACTTTGTTAGTGCAAACTCGATTACAAGCGATTGACTTTTTTATTATTATTATTCTTTTTTTCCTTCTGATTATGCTTTTCTGCTTACAAAAGGGCTTGGTCAAGATTTTTTTTTTTTTTTGCCTCAAATCCTGACTTGACTATAAATCACTGTAATTACGAGCTTTTCTGCACATTTAGCAAGATGCAAATGCAAATCTGAGCGCCTGTTGTGTGTTCAGCAAAGACCATCACATTTAAGACAAATCTAATAGAAAAAAATTATTATTATTATTATATTTTTTGGTACTGGGGATTGAACATTGAACCCAGAGGCATTCTACCTCTGAGCTACATCCCCAGACCTGTTTTTCTTTTTACTTTGAAAACAAGGTCTCGCTAAGTTGCTGAGGGTCTCTCTCAGGGACTAAGGCTGTCCTTAAACCAGCGATCTTCCCGTCTCAGCCTCCCAAGTACTGGGAACTTATTAAAAAAATCCATTGCATATCCCAGGGGTGTGCTGTAGACGTTAGTTAGGAATTTTTACCTTTAAATCCCAATGTTTGCCAGAAGTGGTGGCGCATGCCTGTCATCCCAGTCCTTGGGAGGCTGAGACAGGAGGACCGCAGGTTCGAGGACCGTCGGAGGTTGACCCGGTCTCGTCTCCCAGTGGACGTGAAGCTCAACAGAATTTCTCTTTGCCCCGGAACCGGCAAGTTCTGGGAGTTAGAAGGGAGGCGTCTGCGGGGGCCAGAGAGCATCATTTTGCCCAGCACATCCGCCATACCAGCGCCCTGTTCTTGTTTCCATAGATACTTTTCTTGGTGCATTGTAGTCTCACATCATAATGTGGTTCAGAGTGAGGGGGACCCCACGCGGCTCCCTCCCCAACCCCCTTTCCTGGAGATTGACATTGATAATTTCACATCCGTACATATAACTTCCATGGAGGCGTTTCCTTCGTTAATTCTCCCTCCTCTGGACCCCCTTTCATGGCTCCACCGGGGTTTTTCTCCTCCACTATCTAAAGTCCCTCTTCTATCCCGATTACTCCCCCAGCGTCTGCATATGAGAGAAAACATCTGACCCTTGGCCTTCTACAACTGTCCCATCTCACAGAGCCTAATGTTCTCCAGGTCCGTCCGTTTCCCTGCAAGTGACATCATTTTGCTCTTCTTTATGGCTGAGTAGTATTCCAGTGTGGCCGGCACCATATTCTGAAAACGGGCTCTTGTTCCCGCTGACCACGCCGGCTCAGCGCCGGTGTTGACCATCAGCTGACTGGGGGCCACCCTCACCCATTTCTGAATGCCTTCGGTCCCTCTGTCTCTTTTTTTTTCACTAAGAACACGCCGCCCCTCTCATTCGCTGGGACCTGACACGCAGGTCTGGATACATTTACTCCTTTGGGCTCTACTTATTTGAGAGGCGGTTTTAATTTTGGGGTGTTTGTTTGTTTTGCAGAACTGGGGATTGAACCCAGGGGCATTCTGCCTCCGAGCCACACCCCCAGCCCCATTTTTTATTATTTATTTTCAGACAAGGTCCTACTAAGTTGCAGAGGGCCTCACTAAGTAGCTGAGGCCGGACTCGAACCTGCAATCCTCCGGTCTCAGCCTCCTGAGTACTGGGAGTACAAGCGTGCGCCGTAACGCCCGGGCTCGAATTTGCTTTTAAGTTCATTTTCCAGTGGTTCACGGGTGGCCTTAGGAAGAGGGTGTGGCTCCTTCTGGAATATTTCCCCGCGGAGTTAGGAAATTCACTTGCTGTAACTCACCAATCACTGTATCATTATGATGTGCAATTACAATGCACCAGCCAAAGCAGATTTAAAAAAAAAAAAAAAAAAGAAATTCACTTTTTCTACAAGCTTTTTAAATACATTCCTGGGGACGGTTTACCCACCTGACAACAGCCGTTGCAAAGAAAGACTATTTGCAAATAAAGTCTATACAGACTGTCCCCTGTCTAGTTAATTTTTAAATCTGGATGCCTTTATTTAAGTTTTAAATTTAATTTTTTTAGTTTAGTTTCAAATCTGGATGTCTTTATTTCTCTTTCCTTCCCTGCTGCAATGGTTTGGACCCCGGCGCACGGCGCTGAACAGAAGAGGCAAGCGCATGTATTCTTGAGTCATTTCCGTCTTTTGCCAAACGCGGCATTTACCATAAATTAATTATAAAATATTTTCGTAGATGCCTACCGCCGTGCTGAGAGCGTCTTTTTCTAATGCTAGCTTCAGGAAGTGTTTTACATTGAGCGGGTGTTAAATTTTTAATTCTTTCCCCCCTGATATGAGCTCACCAAAGACTTTCTCTCTCTTGTTCCTTTAATACAACAAATTACATTCACTAGTGCGTGTGCGTTGGGGGTAGAGGCGTCCTGGGGATTGAACCCAGGGCTATGTTCTGCTTCCGAGCTACAAATCCAGCCCTTTTAATTAATTAATTTATTGTTTGTTTGTTTTGAAACAGGGTCTCACTAAGTGGCTGAGGGTCTCATTAAACTGCCGAGGCTGGCCTCCAACCTTCGATCCTCCGGTCTCAGCCTCCCAGGTACTGGGGTGGCAGGCGTGCACCGCCGCGCCCAGCTTTGTCCGGTATTTTGAATGTCAAGTCAATCTTGAATTCCTGGGGTGAAACCATCGCGTTTGTGATGGACTAACTGCTCTTTTATGTTTTCAAGTGTCCGATTTGAACTTGCTAGCACGATGCTAATTATTTTGCATCTGCGTTCGCGAGGGAGACTGGTCTGCAGTTTTCTATTCTTGGGAAAGATCTTCATCTTGCAATTTGTAAGGGAGTGGGCTGTCTTCTGTTTGCTGAAAGAGTCTTTGTAAGACCGGCACGCTCTGCACAGAAATTGGAGTTAGCCAGCGACGCCGCAAGGGTCCTACTGCTTGAGAGAGAGAGAGAGGGAGAGGCAGAGGCTGACTATTGAACTCAGGGGCATTCTACCGCCGAGCTACACTCACAGTCCTATTTTTTATTCTTTCTTTTGAAACAGGGTCTCACTAAGTTGCTGAGGGTCTCACCAAGTTTCTGAAGCTGGCCTCCAACCCAGGATCCTCCAGTCTCAGCCTCCCAAGCACTGGGATGACAGGTGTGCGCCACGGTGCCTGGATGACAACACATGTTTGAATGACGGACCATAGAAGAAAGGAATGGGGACATTTTTTTTTAAAGTTCTTAGAATCAAGATGAAACAGAACAGCAAGATACAGACTCTCTGGGAAGCAGCAATGATGATTCTAAGAGGGAAATTTATAGTCACACGTGTCTATAGAAAAAAAGAAAGCAACAGAGATATCGTAAATAAACAACCTAGTCGTTTATCTTTGGGTGTTATAACAAGAACAAGCCAATCCTAAAACTAGCAGGAGAAAATAAATAAGATGGCAGCTGAAATTAATGCAGTATGGAATAAAATAATACAGTCAATGGAACAAAGAGTTGGTTCTGTGAAAAAGCAAGATTGCGCCAGGCGTGGTGGCGCACGCTTGTAATCCCAGCATTTGGGAGCCTGAGACCGGAGGATCCGGGTTCGCGGCCAGCCTCAGCTACCTAGTGAGGCACTCCGCAACTTAGTGAGACCCTGTTTCAAAATAAAGAATAAAAAATAGGACTGGGGGTATAGCTCGGAGGTAGAATGCCCTGAGTTCAATCCCCAGTACTGAAAAAAAAAGGAAGATTGCTAAACTCTCAGCCAAACTAATCAAAAGAAAGAGCCAGAAGATCCTGATTGATAAAATTAGAAGTGGGGTTTTTACAGGAGAAACAATTGCTACCCAAAGGATCTTTAGTACTATTCTGAAAATGGATACTTGAATAAAATGGGAAATCTAGATGGAACGGAGAAGTCTTGAAGGAACAGGTAAATTTCTAGATGCGTAAAACCTACCAACACCAAACCAAGAAGCCACAGACGACCTCGACAGACCAGGAACAGAGCCAGGGGATGAAACGCAGCAATAAAAAAGCTTCCAACAAAGAAAATCCCAGAACCGCCGGATTCCTGGCTGCATTTTACCAGATCGTCAGAAAAGAAGTATCGACAATAATCCTCAAATTATCCCAGGAAACGGACAGGGAAAGGGAAGCCTCCACATTCATCCTAGGAAGTCTGTTTCTCGGTGACACCAAAGCCAGAAAAGGATCGAGATCACTGAGGGGCGTAGACGCCAAGACCCTCGAGGAAAAATCAGCAAATCTAATCCAACCACAAGTAAAAATGACCGCACACCCGGGTCCCGTTGGCTTCCACCCACGGGTGAAGGAAGGTTCCGCGTTGGCAAATTGATAAATGTAATAGCTATTTAAGTGGAACCCAGGACAGAAATCTCATGATCCATGGACACAGAAAAAGAGTCTACCACAAAATTCAGTAACCCTTTCCTTCATGAGAAAAACCCTACAAAGGCCGGGCGTGGTGGCGCACGCTTGTCATCCCAGCATTCGGGAGGCTGAGACAGGAGGATCCGGGTTCGAGGCCAGCCTCAGCTACTTAGTGAGGCACTCCGCAACTTAGTGAGACCCTGTTTCAAAATAAAGAATAAAAAATAGGGCTGGGGGTATAGCTCGGAGGTAGAATGCCCCTGAGTTCAATCCCCAGTACTGGAAACAAACAAACAAAAAAATGAATATAGCCAACATGATTCTGAGTGGCAAGAACCAGGCTGGGGGCGTCCCAAGTTTCGATTTCAATTATTATTAAAAATATAATATAATAAATAAATAATAATAATAGGCATTATTATTATAAATGTAATATAATAAATAAAAATAAAAATAATAACTTATATTATAAATGTAATAAATAAAAATAATAAATGATAACAACTATTATTATAATAAATACAATATAATAACTAAAATAATAACTTATATTATAAATATAATAAATAAATAAATAAAAATAATAATAGCAACTATTATTATAAATATAATAAATGACAATAAATACAATATAATAATATAAATCTTCTTCTTCTTCTTCTCCTACAGAGTTTTGGTAACAACAGACAGGCACCAACAGGAGAATAAACAAGCAACAAACCCGCACAGCCGCAGCCGCCTGATTCTCCGCAAAGTTCCCCGGAACAGACGCTGGGGAAGAGGGGGCTGGTGGGCGGCCCTGGGAAAACCGGGTGTGCTCTGCGGAGGAACGAAAGGACGAGAGCCCGGCCTCCCGCCCTGCGCCAAAGACTCTGCAACTGCCAGAGGAAAAACCAAACACAAACAAACAAACAAAAAACCAGAAGAAACTTCCACACAGAGGCACAGGCCAAGAGTTAGGTGAGCATGGATCCCCAAAACTCAAGAGAGAAAGAGCCGGAACAGGGGGGCGCGGTGGCGCACGCCTGTCATCCCAGGACTTGGGAGGCTGAGGCAGGAGGAGCGCAGGTTCGAGGCCAGCCTCAGGAACTTAGTGAGACCCTCAGCAACCAAACAAGACCCTGTTTCAAAAATAAAATAAATAAATAAGAGCTGGGGGTGTAGCTAGGAGATAACACGCTCCTGGGTTCAATCTCAGCCACACACACACACAGAGTCAGACTAATACATGGGATGACATTAAACAGATGAAAGATTAAAAAACGAAAAAACTGCACACCCAGAACAAAAACGGCCCAGTCAGTAAACGGGCAAATGAACTCAGGAGCTGCTTCTCAAAAAAAGAACTTCACGTGGTGGACAAAGAGAGAGAAGAGTGTTCAACATCCCTTTTTAAATTATTTTTATTTATTTATTATTTTTTTTTTTTCTGCGTTACTGGGGATTGAACTCAGGGGCATTCTACCTCCAAGCTACACCTCCAGCCCTATTTTTTATTCTTTATTTGGAAACAGGGTCTCACTAAGTTGTGGAGTGCCTCACTAGGTAGCTGAGGCTGGCCTCAAATCTGCGATCCTCCCGTCTCAGCCTCCCAAGGACTGGGATGACAAGCGTGCGCCACCACGCCCGGCCCGCTATTCTAATTTTCTAACAGCCGCTTTCTCTTTGGATCTTGGGAGGCGGCCGTGTGGAGAAACCAGGCTAGGCACAAAGAGTGAGCAAGGAGCAGCTTTGGTCTCTCTTCCACTTCCGTTCGCTGGTGGGTGGTGAGGGAGGCGGCTTCTGTAATTACCTAATAACTTGAGCACTTCTTCATGGTACAACTTAATCATCCTCAGAAGCGGTGCTTCTCAAAGAGGTTAATGAAAATTCTAACTTGAGAAATTCTGCATAATTACAGGAATTTCTATCTATTTTATTTATTTTGTGTATGTGGGGGGGGTAGTACGGATGGAACCCAGGAGCATTCTGCCTCCTAGCTACACCTCCTTTTTTTTTTTTTTTTTTTAAACAGGGTCTCACTACGTTGCTGAGAGTCTTGCCGAGTTGCCGAGGCTGGCCTCCAACCTGGGATCCTCCTGTCTCGGCCTCCCAAGGACTGGGATGACAGGCGTGCGCCACCATGCCCGGCCCCTGGATTCAATTTGGACAAGATAATCCATTTTCTCTACCTGTCCTGAAATCATTAGTCACTTCAGATGAGGAGGACTCATAGCTTTTTTTTTTTTAAATATTAAGTACTACAGGTACTTATAATGTAAGATTCCTATGACATTTGGTGACACCATCAATGAAAATAACGTGCACGGCACAGGTTACCAGCTGCAGGGACATCTCATGAGTAATCCGGGCGCGTTTGAATCATCTCATAAATTAAGGACTTAAAGGCTATGAAACCAATTACAGGAGACTACATCTTAGAAGAATTGCACAGAGAAGAAGGGTATTTCTGAGCTGGAAAATTTTTCAGCAAAGTTTTACACACCATAAATAAATTTAAAAAAAGTCATCCGCTAAAACTTTTAAAGACATTTGTGGAGAATCTCTTAGGGTGAGCCGGGCCCAGGGAAATGCTCTTTAATTTGCTAAAGATGATCCATTCAAGCCGGGCGTGGTGGCGCAGGCTTGCAATCCCAGCATTTGGGAGGCTGAGACCGGAGGATCTGGGTTCAAGGCCAGCCTCAGCTATGTAGTGAGGCACTCTGCAACTTAGTGAGACCCGGTTTCAAAGTAAAGAATAAAAAATAGGGCTGGGTGTAGCTCAGAGGTAGAATGCCCGAGTTCAATCCCTAGTACCTCAAAAAAAAAAAAAAAAAAAAAAAAAGACGATCCGTTCAAATGATGCCGTCAATTAGGGTCCTCTGGAAATGCAGCGGAACCTTCCGGATTGGTTTAGACGCATCTACAGCATGTATTTGAAGTCTTTATTTCCGCTCGTTCCCCCTCCCTGCCCCTCGGACCCACAGGGAAATCTGCCCTCCCCTACATCAGCAAAACCCGCATATTAAATTCAGCCGTTTAGACTCCGTTAGGACACAGAGCAACTCCCAGAAAAGTTTGCATCCCGCATTTATGAAAGTTCCTACACACCTGTATGTAATTAAAAGTGGAGTAAAAATGACTTACGAGATAATCAAGCCCGGTCCCGTATCGGGGGGATAAGGGAATCCTGGAATCTCTGGGCGGGGATCATAAACCTTTTTTCTCCACCCCAAGACCATTAACATTTAAAAACTGGCAAGGCTGGCATTTCGCACCATAAATAATTTCTTCTTCTTCGGGATCTGCAGCCAGCCACGCCTGTCTTAGGAGCTGCTGAGCATGTTACTTCCAAGAGCCGCCTTCTTTGCCCCGAATTAAGAGCTCAAAGGGCCGGGCGTGGTGGCGCACACTTGTAATCCCAGCATTTGGGAGGCTGAGGCCGGAGGATCCGGGTTCGAGGCCAGCCTCAGCTACCTAGTCAGGCACTCCGCAACTTAGTGAGACTCGGTTTCAAAATAAAGAATAAAAAATAGGGCTGGGGGTGTAGCTCGGAGGTAGAATGCCCCTGAGTTCAATCCCCAGTACCGCAAAAAAAAAAAAAAAAAAGAGCTCGAAGGGAGAAATCCTCAGGGTGCAGCACAAATAATTACCGTGCTGGTGATTCGCAGCCGGCCTCCGAGAGCCCATAAATCAGAAGTTCAGGTCATCAGTGCTGCAAATATCTCACTAAAGACGTATGCCCCTCAAAAAACCAAAACAAAACATGATGGCTAGCTGAACAAGGGGATTAAGACGGGGCCTTTTTCTTAGAATGTATTCATTATTTGTTTCCCACTCCTGGGTTCTTATTACAAACAACTCTTGGAAAGAAACGAAGTAAAGTTTCCTAAAGGAGACAAGAAGATACGTTGGATTAGTGCTTAAAAAAAAAAAAAAAAAAAAAAAACGGTCCCTCCCAGAACGAGCTGGGCGTGGGGTGCGGAGAGTCCACAGGGAAGGAGTGCTGGGGGTTAAGTACTGCTTCCGAGAGGGGCATAAAGGCGTTCCCCAGGAACCGACAGAGGCAGCATGGCCGCACCGATATTCCGCACGGCGGAAGAGTCCTTTAAAGATTCCTCCGCAGACAATACCCTTGATGTGGTTCATCTGGTAGAATATGGAGTTCTGCTTTCGGGGCTGTCGTTTAAAATTTAAAAGACATCACACCGAGCGCGGGGTAAGCTTCCAACTTGGTAGCCTTCCTGTTCTGGAAAGGGCTAAAGCAGAGACCATTTTTATACCCTGATGAGATTGCACGCCAGGGTGTGTATGCCTACAGGAATCCAGAGTCTTCTCACTAGTTCTGTTTGTTTGTTGCGTGTCTGATTGCTTTTTGGCACCAGAGCTTGAACCCAGAGGCACTCTACCTCCAAACCACACCCGCAGCCCTTTTTTACTTTTTGAAATGGGGTCTCACTAAGTTGCTGAGGGTCTCATGAAGCTGCTGACGCTGGCCTCACAGCTGAGGACCTCCTGCCTCAGCCTCCCAAGCACCGAGATTACAGGCATGTGCCCTAACATCCAGCTCGATGATATTTTTTTTTTAAATAGAAAGATGTCCCAAGCCATAACGGAGACCTATTTCTACTTTATGATATGAAGGCCATTCGGCGAGTTTTCTTCTGCGGTTTCAGCAATTATCACAAGAAGAGTGCCGTAAAAGCAACACAAATTTATTATCTCATGTTCTGTCGGCTGGGAGTCGTCCAACGTGGGTCTCACTGGGTTAAAAGTCAACGTTTTAGCCGACAGGGTCTCTTTGGATTTTCATGGACATCTCCGAGGTGGGGGACACCTCCTTCCTGTGTGCACCGAGCTCATTCAGATTTCATCCCAGGAGCAATTCGAGACTGCAATCCAGTCTTGTCTGATTGCTTTTTGGTACTAGAGCTTGAACCCAGAGACTCTCTACCTCCAAACTACACCCCAGCCCCTTTTTCTTTTCCTTTTCCTTTTGAAATGGGGTCTCACTAAGTTGCTGAGGGTCTCGTGAAGTTGCTGACGCTGGCCTCACACCTGAGGTCCTCCTGCCTCAGCCTCCCAAGCGCTGAGATTACAGATTAAGGAGTTCTTATTTTTTATTTATTTTTTTTAAGTCTCTGTTTATTCTTTTTGTATTTTGTATGCAACTTAACCAGAGTCTATTTCTGTCGCTTTCTGCCGAATAATCCTAACGGGTGCCTAGGGTTAGGGTCCCATGGAAAACAGGGGGGAGAGGCTTTGAAAGGTCGTTCTGCCCCGCGGCCACCGACTTGAGAGTCAGCCGGTGTTTCTGTCTCCGTGACGGGTCCGTAACGCTTTTTGTAAAGTCCATGATTTCATATTGCCTTTCTCGGGGAAGAAGAAGAACATATTACATGGAGAGAGAAGTCAACACCAGGAGGATAAGTCACTAAAATAACACCATTTCCTGACAGTGGCTTAGGATTATTTTTTCTTTTCTTTTCTTTCTTTCTTTTTTTTTTTTTTTTTTTGCTGAATTTGAGATTTTTATGCCAATACTCTCTGGGTCACTGATGTAGACAAATTAAAGGCATAAATCATGAGCAAGCTGTAATTGCCAGGGTGGTTTGGATTGTACTCTTTGTTTACAAACTAGATTTTTTTTTTTTTTTTGGCGCTGTTTTATTACATCTGCTTTACCTGCTTGTGCTGTTGCTAGGTTGGATTTTGATTTATCTATACCTTGCTTAGAAACCGGTTGAGTCATGGCTTGGATATATATGCCAGAATTTAAACACGTTGACAAATAGTAAAAGAAAAGAAAAACCTACAAAAGGTAGCCCGTCTCTCTGCGATGGCCGTGGTATCGTCGATGCCCAAGAGAGGGTTAATGAATACCTTGCCCATGGTATATTACGACGTGGAGTTATTCCTTGAAGAGATCCGTCCCTTAATTAGTGATAAATTATAAATGATACCGACTTTTATTAACCAGGAGGCATTTATGAGATGCTAGGTGAGGATAAGATAATATCCAATTTAATTTTCGTAGGAACCCTGCGATGAGTTAGGGATTCACCGCCCTCGATTTTGGGTAAGAAATGTAAAACTTAGGGACCAGGAAGACCGGAGACTCAGACCCTCACAGAGGCAGAGGACGGGTCTGAACTCAGGTCCAGTGGACTCAAAACTCAGAGCTCCCAGCGGCTCTAAAACTTGCAATTTTCCTCAACTCTGTCGATCTCCCACCCAGTTAACCGAAACTGTGTTTCCTACCCATTTTTTTATTCTTTCTCCAAAGGAAAGCACAGTCTCTCCGTGTGAGACATCATGGAGAACTCAGGAGTCAGGGTGGGGCTGACTCTCCACCACAGGAGGGGGCGGCGGGGGTGGACGGTGCCACCGCAGAGCCCTGGTGACATCGGTCAGTGACAGAAAGGCCAGAGGGCCTCCCAGGGCCAGCGCAGGGAATGCACATCCCAGACCCAGAGAGATGAGGCCTTGGTCCACGGGCCTGAGCCCCCGACACGTCATCATAACCACCATTGTCATCATCGCATCGTCACCATTATTGTCACCATCACCACCACAAGCATCGAAAGCATATCACCATCATCATCAACACCGCCATGATTGTGGTCGGCATGATTATCATTATCGTCACCACCGCCATGACTATCATCACCATCACCATCATCGAGGTCCCCATCATCATCACCGGCAACATCATCATCAACAAGCCATGATTACCATTATTGTCATCACCACCGTTCTCAAAATCATTATCACCAGCACCACCACCACTGCCATGACTATCATCACCATCACCGTCACCATCACCACCACCGTCAATATTATCAACATCACAACCGCCACCATAGTAATTATCACCATCACCATCACCGTCACCATCACCACCACCGTCAATATCATTATCAACATCACAACCGCCACCATAGTAATTATCACCATCACCATCACCGTCACCATCACCACCACCGTCAATATCATTATCAACATCACAACCGCCACCATAGTAATTATCACCGTCACCATCACCACCACCATCACCATCACCACCATCACAACTAACATTATCGTCATTATCAACACCATCAGCACCATCGTCACCACCAGCGCCATGACTATCATCACCATTGCTGTCACCATCACTGACGTCACCATCACCATCACCATCACCGTCACCACCATAGTTATCATTGCCACCATCATCGCCCGCATTACTACCATCCTCATCACCAAGGCTTTCTCCGCCATCACCACCCACACCACCATCATCAGCATTATCACCACCACGGTCACCGTCACTGTTACCATTATCACCATTACCATCAGCATCATCACCTTGATGATAATCATCGCCATCGTCAACACCATAGTTATCATTGCCACCATCATCACCCTCATTACTACCATCCTCATCACCAACGCTTTCTTTGCCATCACCACCATCAGCACCACCATCACCACCACCATGATAATCATCACCATAATCAACACCATCGTTACCAATGTCACCACCATCATCACCACCATGATAATCATCACCATCATCACCACCATCGTCACCACCATCGTTACCAATGTCACCATCATCACCACCATCACGAGCTCCACCATGATAATCATCACCATAATCACCACCATCATCAACACCATCGTTACCAATGTCACCACCATCAGCACCACCATGATAATCATCACCATAATCACCACCATCGTCACCACCATTGTTACCAATGTCACCACCATCAGCACCACCATCGTTACCAATGCCACCACCATCATGAGCACCACCATGATAATCATCACCATCATCACCACCATCATTACTACTATCTCATCACCAACTTTTCTTCACGATCATCACCTTCACCACCTGCATCATTATAACTCTCACCACCATCACCACCGCGATCAACCATCACTGTTATCATCACCGCCATTGCCGTCACCATCATTGTCATCATCATTTTCATCACCATCATCACGAGCACCACCATGATAATCATCACCATAATCACCACCATCATCACCACCATCACGAGCACCACCATGAAAATCATCACCATAATCACCACCATCATCCCCACCATCGTTACCAATGTCACCACCATCATCACCACCATGATAATCACCACCATTGTCAACACCATCATCACCACCATCGTTACCAATGTCACCACCATCATCACCACCATCACGAGCTCCACCATGAGGGGGAGGAAACGTGATATTTTGGAGACCATGTTAATCTGTTTTCTTTCCCGTGTAACATACTGAGTGGCTCTACCAGGGCCACAGACCAAGCCAATGGGGCGTCAAGACCCAGAGCCCAGGCAGATGGGGTGGCGCACTCCTGGAATCCCAGCACTTGGGAGGCTGAGACGGGAGGACCAGAGGCTGGAGGCTAGCCTCTGCAATTAACGAGACCCTGCTTCTCAGTAAAAATATAAAAAGGGCTGGGGGAGTGGCTCGGAGGTGGAATGCCCCTGGATTCAATCCCCAGTACCAAAAAATAAGGCCCTCGCAGCTCCTGGTCCCAAAGTCTTTCTCAGTGCATCGAGTTAAATCAGAAAAAAAGAAAAAAAATATTTGAAACTGATGGATTAGGAAACTGCTTTGAAATATATATATATATTATATATATATTTAAATATATATATATATATATATATATATTATATATATATGTAATGGGGATTGAACTCAGGGGCATTCTACCTCTGACTTACACCCCCAGCCCTATTTTTTTTTATTCTTTATTTTGAAACAGGGTCTCACTAAGTTGCAGTGGGCCTCACTAAGTAGCTGAGGCTGGCCTCGAACCCGGATCCTCCGGTCTCGGCCTCCCAAATGCTGGGATTACAAGCGTGAGCCACCACACCTGGCTTTTTTTTTTTATTTTAAAAGAGGGTCTAACTAGGTTGCTGAGGGTCTAAGTTGCTGAGGCTGGCCTCCAACCTGCGATCCTCCTGTCTCGGCCTCCCAAGGACTGGGATGACAGGCGTGCACCACTGCGCCCAGCTGAGATGATATACCTTAACTGCCAGGGCTCAGGACTCTGCCCGTTCAAGATACAACGTAAAT
>PVLC010015936.1:19988-36477 GCA_004027655.1 Graphiurus murinus
GGGATTGAACTCAGGGGCATTCTACCTCCGAGCTACACCCCCAGCCCTATTTTTTATTCTTTATTTTGAAACCGAGTCTCACTAAGTTGCGGAGTGCCTCACTAGGTAGCTGAGGCTGGCCGCGAACCCGGATCCTCCGGTCTCAGCCTCCCGAATGCTGGGATTACAAGCGTGCGCCACCACGCCCGGCTTTCCTATTTTTTTATTCTTTATTTGAAACAGGGTCTTGCTAAGTTGCAGACGGCCTCACTAAGTAGCTGAGGCTGGCTGCGAGCCCGGATCCTCCCGTCTCAGGCTCCCAAGTCCTGGGATGACAAGCACGCGCCACTACACCCAGCTCTGCATTTATATTCATTCTAAATAAGAAAGAAGCATGGGCCATTTGGCCATTTTTACATATACGGCTTGGAATTTTTATGGGATTTATTTTTGGGGGGTGGGGTGGGGGGGTGGTGCTGGGGATTGAACCCAGGAGCATGCTATCTCTGAGCTACACCCCCAGCCCTTTTATTTACTTATTTATTTATTTAAAATTTGAAACAGGGTCTTGCTAAGTTGCCCGGGGTCTCGCTAAGGTGCCGAGGCTGGCCTCCAACCTGGGATCCTCCTGTCTCAGCCTCCCAAGGACTGGGATTGCAGGCGTGCACCACCACGCCTGGCTGTTTTGTTTTTGTTTTTGTTTTGTTTTTTAAGGTAGGAGTTGTTCAGGGTCCGAGGGCCGCAGTGGCGCTGGCTGGCTTCTGGTCCCGAGCGCTTATTCCCCAGGTAGAAGAGTTAAGTCCTCAGAGGAGCCCTGTGGGGTTGAGGCTGCGGAGCTGGGGGAGGCCCGGCTTCCTTCTGCCTCTGCGCCTGGGCTGGTTGCTGGGAAGCCGGGTTTCCTCGTGAGGAGACATTGTGTCCGTGCTGCAGCACTAACTCTGCAACACCCACCGAGCACCAGCACCGCCGACACCCGCCCTGTCTTCAAAGGTACATTGTGTCAGCGCGTGAATGACTCTGGACCGGGAGCAACTATGTAACACCCGGGACCCCAGCACGACCGGACTTTTATTTGTCAAGTTCTCGGAATTGGCAGGAAAAATAGGTCAGTATGGCTGGGGGCTTTTTTTTTTTTTAATTTAAATTTTAATTTTTTTTTGCTGTTGTTGGTACTTGGAATTTAACCCAGGGACATTGTACCTCTGAGATACACCTCAGATCTTTATTTTTATTTTATTTGTGGGCGTGCGTGCACAGGCACACGCCATGGTGCTGAGGATTGAACCCAGGGGCATTCTACCTCTGAGCTACGTCTCCAGCCCTATTTTATTATTTCGTTTAGAAACACAGTCTTGCAGCCGGGCGTGGTGGCGCACACTTGTCATCTCAGTATACTTGGGAGGCTGAGACCAGAGGATCCAGGTTTGTGGCCAGCCTCAGCTACCTAGTGAGGCCCTCCACAACTTGAGACTCTGTTTCAAAATAAAGAATAAAAAATAGGGCTGGGGGTGTAGCTCAGAGGTAGAATGTCCCTGAGTTCAATCCCCAATACCGCAAAAAAAAAAAAAAAAAAGAAAGAAAGAAAAAAGAAAGAAAGAAACACAGTCTTGCTAATTGCCGAGGATCTCCTTAAGGAGCTAAGGCTGGCCTCCACCCTGCGATCCTCCTGTCCCAGCCTCCCGAGCACTGGGATGGCAGGCGTGCGTCACCACACCGGGCTTTGAAGCTCTGTCTTGTTTATTGAGGACTGTCTGGGGTTTGCTACTTCCTGCCAGTCACTGCTTGGCAAATATTTTTCTGTTCAATAAATGAAGAGAGGAAGGAACAATGAATGGTTGAGGGGTAGATGGCACGACAGAGGAGAGAGAGCAGACTGAGAGGATGGAGAGAAATCCCGTCTCCCTGGATACAAGAACCAGAGAACAAAATCTATTTAATGGTACAAGGTAGCAGAATGCACTTCTCAGGGAAAAAAAAGAAGAAAAAAAAAAGTATCCACCATTCTAGTTCTCTCTTCAGGGTGTCTGTGAAGTCGACAGGCACAGATACGATCGGCTCAGAACCGAAGATCTCTTTGGTGATATTATTTCATAAAAATAACAGTGGGGCAGCACGTGCTTGTCATCCCAGTACTAGGGAGGCTGAGACGGGAGGATTGCAGGTTTGAGGCCAGCCTCAGCAACTTAATGAGACTCTCAGCAACCTAACGAGACCCTATTTAAAAAAATAATAATAATAAAGCCGGGCGTGGTGGCGCATGCTTGAAATGCCAGTACTTGGGAGGCTGAGACAGAAGGATCGCAGGATCGAGGCCAGCCTCAGCTACTTAGTGAGGCCCTCTGCAACTTAGTGAGACCCTATTTCAAAATAAAGAATAAAAAATAGGACTAGGGGTGTAGTTTGGAGGTAGAATGCCCCTGGGACCCATCCCCAGTACCAACAAAATAGTAGTAATAATAATAACAACAATAATAACATAATAGTAATAATAATAACAATAATAAAATAATAGTAATAACAATAACAATGATAATAATAATAATAATAATAATAATAATAATAATAACGATAGTTGGGAGGAAGAATGCCCCTGGGTTCAATCCCTAGTACCATACACACACACACACACACACACACACACACATGAACTTTTGTATTATTGCATTAAACTACATGATCTACAAGCAAATCTACTAACTATAAAATTATGAGGCCAGAAGCCAGGCGTGGTGGCGCACGCTTGTAATCCCAGTACTTGGGAGGCTGAGACAGGAGGATCACAGGTCGGAGGCCAGCCTTGGCAACTTAGTGAGACCCTCGTCAGCCTAGTGAGACCTTGTTTCAAAATAAAAAGTGAAAAGGGTCGGGGCCGGGGTGGTGCAGCTCAGGAGGATCGCAGGTTTGGGGCCAGCCTCAGTAATTTAGCGAGACACTCAGCAATTTAGTGAGAACTTATTTCAAAATTAAAAAAGTAAAATAAAATAAAATAAATTCCAGCATGGTAGCAATTGTCTGTAATCCCAGTACTTGGGAGGCTGAGACAGGAGGATTGCAGGTTTGAGGGGGCCAGCCTCAGCTACTTAGCGAGACCCTTGGCACCCTAGCAGAAACCTATTTTGAAATAAAATAAAAATGGGCCGGGGGTGTAGCTCGGAGGCAGAACGCCCCTGGGTTCAATCCCCAGGACCACACACGCACACACGCACGCATGCATACAAATTGTTCCGGAGCCCCCAGGAAAGAATTCCCATTCGCAAGCCTGAGTGTCCCGTCTGCCGGGAACCATCTAAAATGAGGCAGGCACAGCTGGGCGTGGTGGTGCACGCTTGTAATCCCAGTACTTGGGAGGCTAAGACCGGAGGATCTGGGTTTGTGGCCAGCCTCAGCTACTTAGTGAGGTCCTCTGCAACTTAGTGAGACCCTGTTTCAAAATAAAGAATAAAAAATAGGGCTGGGGGTGTAGCTCGGAGGTAGAATGCCCTTGAGTTCCATCCCTAGTACCGCAAAAAAAAAAAAAAAAAAAAAGAAAAGAAAATTACGCAGGCGTCTCTGTGAGCTGGAGCCACCCCGGTATGGGGAACCAGCATTCACGTGAACATACCGGGCCGCTGGCTACGTGCATGTGCGTGTGTGTGTGCGTGTGTGTGTGTGCGTGTGTGTTTGGCTTTTAAGATATCCAATCGTTATTTAAAACAAAGAGAAAGCCACCGGGAAGGATGCTTTCTGCAAAAACCGAGACCACAGTCTATTCTTAGGTCTTTCGCTCCAGGCCTGAGACAGAAACCACCTCTCGGGAGATTCCTGGCTCGGGAATGTGGGGAGTCGGGGGGGGGGGGGGGGGGTCGCTTGGGGACACCGTCTGGCTCCTGTAGTAAATTCCGGACTTTTCCTTAGCGGGTTGAATCTTTTCGGGTCGCAGGTGACGCTTGCCCGTTTTTCAAAGGGAAAAACGTCCCTCTTGGCTTTCTGCCGCAGCGTGAGAGCCAGGCACGGAGCCCTCTCTCAAATTGCCTTTTTTTTTTTTTTTTAATTTCTTATTTTTATTTTTTTACTGTTGTGTTACCGCACAGCCTTCTGTGTGTAGCATACAAATGCTAGGCGGCAGGGCTAGCCGCCGGGGCTCCGTGGGCCCGCATGCATAAATAAACGCCTGGGATTGGTGCCGTCTGCCCGTGACTCCTTGAGATCACCAGAGTAGAAAATGGGACAGTTTCGATATTCCAGAGGGTGGGGAAAGGGGGGAGGCCTGGATACACATTTTCCCTGCACACAGGCGCGGGCACACGCACGCACACGTATTTGAGGGCTGCTCTCCGCCGTCTTATTTATAAGCAGACAGCCTGACACGCAGTTATTTGCATGTGGGCCAGTGTGACGCGGTCAATGGCTCGGAAAACAGGCTAGTTAAGGAACTCATTACTGCCCAGGAGAAAGGCGGCGCCTGCAAAACACCAAAGACAGAGCTCAGGAGCTATGACGAGAGAGAGAGAGAGAGAGAGACGGGGGGGGGGGGGGGCACTCTCATTTCCGTAATATCAAAAACCATTTTGAAATCAAATGTAGCTCGATGTTTTTTATTTATTTATTTTACGGAGGATCGAACCCAGCGGCATTCTACCTCTGAGCTGCACCCCCAGCCCTGCTTTATCTTGAAGCAGGGTCTCGCCAGGTTGCTGAGGGTCTCACTAAGTTGCCGAGGCTGGCCTCCACCCTGCAATCCTCCCGTCTCAGCCTCACCCAGGGACCGGGATAACAAGCGTGCGCCCTCACTCCCGGCTGGCTCCGGTAAGTTTCTAAGGAACGAGGCTGAGGAATCCAAGTCAACATGGTCCCGGTGGTTTTACACTTTAATTCTGAGGCAGGAGCTGTTAGCTGGGGCCTCGATGGTGTGGGTCATAAAGGGTGTCACCTCGCTGTAAAGTGAAGTCAAGCCCTGTTGCTTCTGTTCACGAAGGAGGATTTTAAGGCGCAGGAATCCCGCCGGATGGGCCAGGCGGGCAAGCTACCTGTCACAGGTGGTTGACGGCGACGGCCACGCCGGGGACGACAACTGGTCGTCAGCCCACGTGCCCGAGCGACCTTCCAAGAAGCCACGGACGGCTGCAGAAACCCGGGGACCCGGGACATGGCGGCCTCTGCTTTGACACGCAGGACTATAAATATGCATCGTAATGTAACTGGGGATTATTGAAGTGAGAAAGAGAGAAAGAGGGAGAGACGCAGGGAAGCCATTTGCTCCGATTCATAAACAGCATCTGTCGGGAAGTTATTCATAGATGGCTTCGAGGCCTGCTGAGCAGCCAGCTGGGGGGAAAGGGCCACAGCCGCCATCACCACGGCGGTGGAAAGCTAATCGGCATGCGCGCGCGCGTGTGTGTGTGTGTGTGTGTGTGTGGACGCCATTAGGAATGATTGGCTGGCTGGCCACGTGGCCGGGAGCTGGGCTATTTTATCTGCATCATTTTTGGTTCTTTTTAATCATGAGGACAAAGAAGCACCCTCCATCCCGAGCCGCTCAGGGCTTAAAGGACAGAAGCGACCTTCCTTCCCAGGTAGGAGGCTGCACGGCACTCACTCCCAGGCTGGCCCAGCCCAGAGCGCCGGCAGATCCTCCTCCATGACACCCGGTCCGTGACGCCCATGGAACGTTCCGTGTTCAAGAGCAAGCCTTCCAAACAGGCGGTGGTGGCTCAGCCATCCACGCGTGCACCCCGGAAAAGAGGCCACGGAAGGCCAGCGGCGCCCCTGAAGCTGTCTTTCATCAAGAACGGCATTGATGGCTGACCCAGGAAAAGGCCCCCAGCCATTCAGAGGGACACAGTTCAAGTGCGCCGGCGTGAGGGGCTCCTGAGTAAAACCCGACGGGTCCGTCCAGGAACTGTAGTCCTCTCGCAGATCTAATCTCACGTGTTTGTGGTTAAAAGGCGTCTTGGATTGGGAGGCTGAGACTGGAGGATCCAGGTTCGCGGCCAGCCTCAGCTACCTAGTGAGGCACTCTGCAACTTAGTGAGACCCTGTTTCAAAAATAAAGAATAAAAAATAGGGCTGGGGGTGTAGTTTGGCAGTAGAATGCCCCTGAGTTCAATCCCCAGTACCAAAAAAAAAAAAAAAAAAAGGCATCTTGGAGGCAGATTCGGGGCAGGTAAGGGACGGTGTGTTTTGGTAACGTGGACGCCATCGGGGTCCCAGGCTGAACCCGTGCATCTGTCTTAATATTAATATCACAAAGAAAGGATCAGAAACGAAGCGTCTCTGGAGCGATGGCGGGGAACCTGGTGTGCACACGCAGGACCTGGGGCCCACTGCACGTGCCGGTGCGCCACCCAGGTGGGACCACGCCTTTACACGGAGTGACCACTTCACACAGAAGAGAAACTGCCACGGGAGACCCACCCGACGGCGGACAGAAAGAGGCCAAAGAGACGCGTCAGGGAAAAGCAGGTGTGGGTCTTGCTGGAACCACTTCTACTCTTTTCTGGAGGAAAAAAAAATAAATTAAATATATATGTGTGCATAGATGCATATGCATATATATTTTCATATATATATATATATATATACATATATACATATACTTTTTGTGTGTGTGTGTGGTACTGGGGATTGAACTCAGGGGCATTCTACCTCCGAGCTATACCCCCAGCCCTATTTTTTATTCTTTATTTGGAAACAGGGTCTCACTAAGTTGCAGAGTGCCTCACTAAGTAGTTGAGACTGGCTGTGAACCCGGATCCTCCAGTCTCAGCCTCCCAAGTACTAGGATTACAAGTATGTGCCACCACGCCTGGCGTACTACATATATATTTGAATGCTGATTGGGAAGGTGAACAGCTGGCAGCTTGCAATCCAATCCGCCAAGGCAGGCGTCCTTGGAGAAAATGGACTCCAGTGGCAAAACCCTGGCTTCCAGGATTATCATCATTTCACTGTTATCTGGAAGAAGGGCCATGGCACATTCCCGGCACGGCACCACTGGCAATCCAACATCTAAAATGCAGGCAGGACCGGGTATGGATGGACACGCCATTAGGAAAATCTTTGAGCAGAAGCAGCGGCCAGTTTTCTAGCCTGGCGTCCTCTCCACTCTCCCTACCCCACGACCGACTTTCGGGGCCTCAGACCCGAAGCAGTTCAAGGAACCACATTTTACTTCCTCCCCTTGGTACTGGGGTTTGAACTCGGGGACCTTCTACCTCCGAAACAGGGGCTCTTCCTAAGTCACGAAGGCCGGCCTCTAACCTTTGAGCCTCCTGTCTCAGCCTCCCCAGTCCTGCGCCGCCACGCCCAGCTCCATGGAACCACCCTTTAGCATTGGGCCTGAGCTCCATTCTTGTCTCCTGCAACCAAAACTCACCTAACCATGTGCCCTTTCTCCCGCCAAACTCATTTTAACATAACCCGGGGTTCGGATGAACAGGAAACAAAGAAGCCCAACTCTTGCCAAAACAATTTTCTGGAGAATTTCTTAGCCTCCCGGCAGGCATCCTGTCCTGAAGTCATTCTCTACCTCTAAATCTGTTTCAGTGGCTAATTCACTCTCCGAGATACCAAGGAGCTGGTGTGTTCTCTACGAGATAAGCAAAGTCTCATTAGCACGTTGTCTTATTAAGTACTAGGAGCAAATATACGAGCTAAGGAAGAAACAGGAATTCTCCTCTGGCCAGTAAAGGCATAAAGAAAAAAAAAAGAGAGAGAGAGAGAGAGGTTAAGTGTCTTATCTAAGGCCACCGGGCTAGACAGACTCAAGACAGCAGTCCAAGAACATTTTCTATCATAATCCCTGAAACTTTCCACGAAACCACCAGCTCCCTGTGCAAACATGGAAATCGTACAGGGAAGAAATCCAAAGGATTTATTATTATTGTTATTATTATTGCTTTCCTCTGCCTGGGCAGGAAGGCGGCTAGCTGGTTAAGCCAAATTTACAAGTATTTATTATATTATTATTATTATTATTATTATTATTATTATTATTATTATTATATATTTTTGCGGTACTGGGGATTGAAACCAGGAGCATTCTACCTCCGAGCTACACCCCCAGCCCTATTTATTATTCTTTATTTTGAAACAGGGTCTCACTAAGTTGCGGAGGGCCTCACTAGGTAGCTGAGGCTGGCCAAGAAACCAGATCCTCTGGTCTCAGCCTCCCAAATGCTGGGATGACAAGCGTGCATGACCATGCCAGGCTTATTATTATTATTATTATTATTATTATTATTATTATTATTATTATTATCATTAAGTATCCACATAATGCATGCCGCACCTGCGACATTCTAGCAGAAAGAAAAAAAAAAAAATCCCGGTTTTCCCGAGAAAGAGATCCTGGCTCCCGTATTTGTGCTGAGGCTCGTCTGCCAAGAGGGTGTGTTTTGTTTGAAATACTGTGATTTGCAAAATTATGTGGCTGTCATCCCTGCCTTCTTTGCCCGTTCCAAACAGAAACCGAGCCAAGCTCGCTGGGGAACGGGTTGGGGGGCGGCGGCGGGGGCCGCGCTGCCGTTCCGTCTAAATTTACCACTGCGTCTGCATCCTTCCCCGGCTAGACGCCCCAGACAAAGGACCCCAGCGCTCCTTCTGGGGCTTTTTTGGGATTTTTGTTGTTGTTGTTGTTGTTCCCTTGTCTCCGACTGTCAGTGCTAACTTGGATCCTGTAACTGAGCAAATGGCCCGTTTCGGGGGGACAGGATGTGATCTCCATGCTAACACCGCCTCAAAGGGACATCGTCTCTCCCTGTGGGGTCCTGGCCGCCATCGGAGGGGAAATTAAGCGCTCCTAATGGCTCATTAATTCCGTGATCTCTCTTTTATCTGTGCGTTCCTGCCTTTTATCCCTGGACCATCACCTGCCACCTGCCGGGGCGGTGAGAGACAGAGAAGAATCTGGACCCCGGAGAGCCACAAAGGGACCCAGTGAGCTTGGAGCCCGAAGAGCCCAAGGCGGATGCCTCCGGCCAAGGTCAGGTCCATCGGGGGAGGCAGGACGGCCGGGAACTGGGAAGGGTTCCAGGAAACCATGCTTATCAGGAAGAAGAACTGGGAGGGTGAGTAAGCTGCCAGGGTTAACGGCGATCTCACCAGGAACCACGGGAATCGAACCCCAAACCTCAGCCCCTTTGGGGAGCTGCATTTCGAGGGCAAGGAGTTGGCGGGCAGACTTACGGCGACAGAGCGTAAGATGGCAACTCAAACCAAGCGTTGGGATCGGGCAAAAGACCCCGCCGATCTTCCAACACCCCAGTGTGACCCTAAAAGAGCAGATAAGAGATAGCAGCGCGCCTCCCGGGAACGTGGCTGGTTAAGTGTCTTTGGGGGAACCCTGGCCGATAGCTCTGTCTGTCCGTCTTCTCTCTTTCCTTGACTTACATTTCCTATCTTGAAACCCTCTGTTCCTCCTTGGGGTTCATTTGCCGCGGTCCCCTGAGCAAAAACCTAATAAGAGGGGGCAGCCAGCTTCCAGAACACGCAAAGGGCTGAGGTGGTGGCAGGCACCCAACCCAGCTCTGGTCAAAGCAGACGCATGGGTGCACGGGCGGCGGTGGCCTCTCAGAAGCAGGGCCGTGCAAGCCAAAGCCAAGAACACCAAGGAACTTGCTAAGGAAGTCACAGCGGGAAGAAGAGTCTGCAGATACCGGAACAATGCCGCCAGCTCGGAGACGGGAAGCTCTCCTCCTGAGACAGCGCGATTCCAGGAGCCGGTAGTGCAGGGAAACGCAATTCCAGCCAGCACACCCGGAGTGGGCGCGAGAAGGATCTGGAAACTTCAAGACAGTCACAGGCAGCATGGCAGAAACTGACCATCCCGGGAAGCCCGGGGAGCTGTCTCCCATGGTCCCCGACGTACCTTCTCCGGCTCGGTTAACCCGGCCATCTTAAACCTGCACCGATTATGCATCTACTGTGTGTGGGCACCAAGTACTCACGGAATAAAAACGTAAAAACTAGGCATCACTGTTCTGCTTTCTTGGGGTTCCCGATCATGACACCGAGCCAACAAATATTTTGGCAAATGAGACTCCAAATACCATCTCTGTGGAATCGCTACTCTCAGCTGTAAGGGACCCAAGAGACCATCTCGTGGTAGTTCTATATTTCAATTTTTTGGGAGAGGGAGGCCAGGGGAAATAATGGGCATTGAGCCTACAATCTCAGCCCTTTCTATTTTTATTTTTTTTTAATTTTGAAACAAGGTCTTGCTAAGTTGCTGAGTGTCTCACTAAGTTGCCAAGGACAGCCTTGAACCTGCGATCCCTCCTGTCTCAGCCTCCCAAGCACTGGGATTGCAGACCTGCACCACCACACCTGGCCCTGGGGCGGAAACGTCTTGAGTTCAGTATCTCTCTAGGTTTGGATCCTGGCTCAGTAGCTAGTGGCTGTGTCACCTGCACGTGCTCGGTAAACTCTCGGGCTCGGTTTCCTCGCAATATGAGAAAACGTGCCATTTCTCAGAAGAAGCGTTAGCAGGCCTCACCCGTTCCTTTTTCCACTGAAAAAGCCATTTGCTATGCCTGAGGAATTGTTCTGGGATCTGAGGAGCGACAGACAGTACACCAAATGAGCCCCAGCCTCATGGACCACACACAGGCGAGGCTGGAACGGTGCCCTGGCCCCCTGGGGCTCCGTCACAAACCCCTGCACACGGGGCAGCCCACACGGGGGCAAACTGATCCTCTGGAGGTCACAAATCCGAACCCGAAGTCCGGACTTTATTTCCAAATGCGGTCACAGTTGCAGGTGCTCTGGACAAGGTCTCTGTTCAGGTTTGTTTATCCTTGCAGCTAAAATTGAAAAAGACTGACCACGTAACTTAGAAGAAAGAAGATTCGTTGAAAAGACTGACCATGTAACTTAGAAGAAAGAAGATTCGTTGAAAAGACTGACCACATAACTTAGAAGAAAGAAGATTCGTTTTCTTACAGTTTCGGGCTCAGCCCGTGTGAGGCCGGGGACCTCAAATCTCAGAGCATGGTGGCGGGAGACAGAGAGAGGGAGAAACCAAGGACTGTGCTCCTCATATCATGGAGGCCGTAAGCAAACGGGAGGGGAGAGGAGGAGGAGTCATTTACACAATCCCCCAGGCTGCAGCCCCAGGGATGCACACCCTGCCTGTCTACCAGGTACCACCCAGCTGAATCCAAAACAATGGATTTATCGACTGCTCAGACTACAACCCTCAGGACCCAGGTACCTCAGCCCCAAAACATTAATGAGGAAGCTCTTTAGGGGATGTTTGATATATCTAAGTATAGCAGTCTTCAAAATATCTTTTTAGAAGCTGGGCGTGGTGGTGCACGCTTGTCATCCCAGCACTTGGGAGGCTGAGACCGGAGGATCTGGGTTCACAGCCAGTCTCAGCTACCTAGTGAAGCACTCTGCAACTTGGTGAGACCCTGTTTCCAAATAAAGAATAAAAAATTGGGCTGGGGGTGTAGCTCGGAGGTAGAATGCCCCTGAGTTCAATCCCCAGTAACACACACACACACACACACACACACACACACACACACACAGAATTCTTTTTAGGAGATGCGATTTGATCAACCAGGCCATGTCAACCCAAACTCAACCTTCCTCGAGCCCCTCAGTAAATAGTAGGTAACACAAGCAACACATTTTGTGCACGTTTTTCAGATAAAGCCCCTGAGTTTGCCTGGCTCAGTAGCAAGAATCACCGTCCCAGGATCCGAGGAGCTAGAAATCTGGTCAATTAACTCCGCACAGAAGGGAGCCTCTCTCTCTCAAACAGCTTTGTCTCTGCAAAAATGGGTATTCAGATGCCTCCCGGCTCCTTAAAAACAATTGTGTTAAGTGGACAATCTCTTCTTAAATAATTATGTATTTATTTTCATGTGCGTTAGAAGAACGATCACGACCCCATTAAACCCGTAATTTCGCAGACAATACTTGGGATGCACTTAATGGAGAGTTGCCGTTTAAAATAACTACGCATTAAAATGACTGGAAAGTAATGGAAAATTGGGGAAAGGGTCGGTAAACGGCCGTCAGAAATGTCACAAGGATGCTGGGGAGAGAGGTTTCGGAAATGTTACACCCCCATGTGTTTATCGCTTGTTCTTCTGGTAACACATATGACATCCCTGGCTCAGGGCTCACGCGGGCCCGATTTGTAGAACGCACTTTGAGAAATTCCCCAACTAAGGATTATTTTCCCTAAATCCACGCCTTAAGTGACTCAAGTCCGATTTCAAAACTTACCACACAGCTATAATAACCACGATAAGCTCATCATGAAGCTACGATAACTATAGTAACCTAATTTGTCAGAACTACGAATTCATGTATTATAATTCTTTTTTTTTTTTTTTGCGGTACTGGGGATTGAACTCAGGGGTGTTCTACCTTCGAGCTATACCCCCAGCCCTATTTTTTATTCTTTATTTTGAAACCGAGTCTCACTAAGTTGTGGAGTGCCTCACTAGGTAGCTGAGGCTGGCCTTGAACCCGGATCCTCCGGTCTCAGCCTCCCGAATGCTGGGATTACAAGCGTGCGCCACCACGCCTGGCATGAATTATAATTCTTACGATGATAATAACACAATTCATATGAACTCACAACTCTTGTGAATTATATTATTAGAGTCATAAGAATATACTTGTAAGTCATAAGAATATCATAAGAATATATTTGCAGATCAGCACGATAGAAGGGAGAGGCCTTAAAATGGACCCGTCTGTATGTGGTTAATGGATTTTTGATGAGGGTGAAATAAAAATATAGTCCTGGGACAATTGCAAAGCCCACCCCATGCAAATCAGTAACTCACCATACGGCTGAGAAGGGTATTTTACTCACAGAGTAAACTCAGGTTTATTTTTTTCTTCATTTTTTTTAATCTATTTTTTCCTTTGGTTGCTTCTGCTCCGTGCGTAATATCTAATAAAACGCTGCTGAATACACATTAGGAAGCATTACTGTTGTTTCCTTCTAAATATCTTATCGTTTTAGCTCTTACTCATAGGGCTTTGTTCCATTTTGAGTTAATTTGTGTCTGTCTCTGTGTGTGTGTGTGTGTGTGTGTGTGTGTGCGCGCGCGAGTAGTACTGGGGATTGAACCCAGAGGCATTCTACCTTCGAGCTACACCCCTCAGCGTGATTTCATTTCTTACTTGGAAACAGGGTCTCACTAGGCTGATGAGAGCCTCACCACTTGCTGAGACTGTCCTCGAACCTGCCATCCTCCTATCTCAGCCTCCCAAGTACCAGGATTACAAACACACGCCACCACGCCCAGCTTGAGTTAATTTTTTTTTTTTTCGGTACTGGGGATTGAACTCAGGAGCATTCTACCTCTGAGCTATACCCCCAGCCCTATTTTTTATTCTTTATCTTGAAACAGGGTCTCATTAAGTTGCGGAGTGCCTCGATAGGTAGCTGAGGCTGGCCGCGACCCCGGATCTTCCAGTCTCAGGCTCCCAAATGCTGGGATTACAAACACGCACCACCACGCCGGGCTTGAGTTATTTTTTGTAGGTAGCATTCTCTCCCTTTTTTGCTCATCTTAGAGTATCTTCATCTTTCCTTTATTTTTGTTGGAAGTATTGATAGATTTGGTGGGGGGGGGCACCCTAACTATGTAAATCCCACTGCCTCTGGCCTTCATGATTTCTGATGAGACGTGGGTTAGCAGTGCAGAGGTCCCCTTGTATGTGGTAAGTCACATTTCCTTTGCCGCTTTCAGGATTCTCTGATTTTGTCTTTTGGGTGATGAACATTTCCATACGCATCTCTTTGACTCTTTAACTCTGTTCCACTTGGCCCTTACTGAGCTCCTAAGATGAATATTTTCTTCAGATTTCGAACCCTCCACCGCTATTTCTTCAACTGTTCTCTTTCTATCTTTTCCGTTCTCTCCTTGTGGGACTCCCATGATGGCGCACTTGAATATCCCACAGGTGCCTGAGGCTCTGGGACACTTTCTTCTGTTTTTCTTTCTGCTCCTCTGACTGTATAATCTCTCTTCATGTATTTTTCACGTTCGGTACTTCTTTCTTCCGGCTGTTCAAATCACCTGTTTACTCTTTCTCAAGGTTCCTATTACTGTACATTTTTGACTTCCAGGATTTCCGTATAATTGTTTTGAGGGTAATTTCCGCATCCTTATTTGTAGTCCGTATTTGATGAGATACTTTCCCCACACCTTAAGACCTAAAACTGTTTATTTTCTTAAGCGTGTTCAAAGTGCCTGACTTAACGTCTTTATCTCCCCAGTTGAACATCTGGGCTTCTTTGGGGGACAGTTTCTGTTTCTTCCTTCTGGTGTTCGGCCGATTTGCATCCTCATTTAGCGGCTGCTTTTGCATTGTTGTTGTTGAAAACTGGACATTTTAGATCATAGGTAGAAACGCCATAAAAACAGATTTCACCCTCCCCAGGGTTTACCGGTATTGCCAACGGCTGCTTGTTCAGGGAACGCTCTGAACTAATGTTTGCAAAATCTGTATTCTTTCTCTTACTTGGTCAATAAAGCGAGAGCTCAGGAAGCTTCGTGGTCGCTAGTAACTACCTACCTCCTTAAGAGTCTTGTAAGTAAGCCCCATGTTTGCTGAGTAGCTCTGCGCGCGCGTGCAGCTCAGCCAGCCAGATGACACCCCGACCTTGGTCCAGCCTTCTTGCTCGCCCAGAGCCTCCAGGAGAGCCAGAGGCAAAGGCTTAGGGTTCTGCAGAAGATGCTCACAGGCCTGAGCCTGCAGCCTGCGAACGCGCACAGCCCCGGCATGCGCACAAAGCCCCCACCACCCGCACAGTGCTGAGCATGCGCACAGCCAGGGGCACGCCACACCACACTGAGCATGCGCACAACTCCCGGCCTCGACCTAGACCTGGGCATCCGCACAGCACTGAGCATGCGCACAGCTAGGGACACCCACACTGCGCTGAGCATGAGCATGCGCACAACTCCGGGTATCTGCATCGGCTAGGGGCATCCGCACATCACTGAGCATGCGCACAGGACGCCCAGCCTTGCAAGGCCGATAAATGGCTTTCTGGGTTCCCAGGAATATACTGGGTTTTTGCAAAACCTTTACGGATTTTTTTGTGTGTTTTTGGTTCCCTAGCTTTTCTTTCTACGTTTTCGTGGCTAGCCTATTATCACAAGTTTAGGCAACCACAAATTTAAGCATTTGTCTCGAGGATGGGAAAAAAAAAAAAAACCAATTATACCTGATGGTATGCAAGTCAGGTCAAATAAAAGATCTTTGCAGGCGAGGCCTCCCCAGGAACTGCGGACCAGGATTGAGAGGATTCTTGTAGAACCTGTGCCCCTCCAAAGGTTGCCACAGGGCTGGTACCCGCCAAATCGTGGTCAGTTTGGTTGTTTTTTTTGTTTTGTTTTGTTTTGTTTGTGGTACTTGGGATTGAACTCAGGGGCATTCTACCTCTAAGCTACACCCCCGGCCCTATTTTTTATTCTTTATTTTGAAACAGGGTCTCACTAAGTTGCAGAGTGCCTCACTAGGTAGCTGAGGCTGGCTGAGAACCCGGATCCTCTGGTCTCAGCCTCCCAAATGCTGGGATTACAAGCATGCGCCACCACGCCCAGCTTTTTGTTTGTTTTTTAATGGTACTGGAGATTGAACCCAAAGGGCGTTCTACCTCTGAGCTGTTCCCCCAGCCCTATTTTTATCTGGAAACAGGGTCTCGCTAAGTTGCTGAGGGTCTGGCTAAGTTTCTGAAGCCGGTCTCCAACCTGTGATCCTCCCGTCTCAGCCTCCCAAGTCCTGGGATGAGAGGCGCGGGCCACCCGTGCCTGGTGGTTGGCTGTGGGCTCTGCGGTGGGGACAGGTGGGGAGTGAGCTCGTGTGGGCGCAGCAGAGCCGGCGCTTCTGATAAAGAGCCTCGTTATTCTTCACGAATAAATGTTCTAGGAGTACAGCAAGCCTTTGGTTTCATTTCCAACAGGCCGAAGAGGCTGGTGCTGACAACTTTGGGGTCTGATTTCTCGGGGTCCGTGTGAAGGAGGGCGCCCTGGCGTGTGT
This sequence comes from Graphiurus murinus, assembly GCA_004027655.1. NCBI lineage: Eukaryota > Metazoa > Chordata > Mammalia > Rodentia > Gliridae > Graphiurus > Graphiurus murinus. The sequence goes on from PVLC010015936.1 coordinate 35,970, forward strand.
GTGTGTGTGTGTGTGTGTGTGTGTGTGTGTGTGTGTGTGTCGGGGGTCCTTCCTGGCATTTTCTTATCTGTGCTGTGCACTTTTCTCTATTTCAGCCTTATTTTCTTGTCCCTTAATTTATTCCCGGAAAACAATAACTGTGGAGGTTGAGGAAATTTATCTTCATTTGGAAGCTGTTCTCTCGAAGAAACAAGGGTGCCATGCTTATCTGAACGGATTCATAAGTGTTGCGGAATCTAGGGCAGAGCTCCACCGGGAACCGACCCGGGCGGGTGGCGGGGCTGCCTGGCTCCCAGCGTCCCAGCGCGGAGGCTTCTGGAGTCGTCTTGCTGGACTTGGTGGCGCACGCCTGTCATCCCAGTGCTTGGGAGGTTGGGACAGGAGGATCACAGGTTCGAGGCCAGCCTCAGCAACTCTGTAAGACCTGGTTTCTGAAGAGAAAAATAAAATAGGGCTGGGGGGTGTAACTCAGAGGTACAGTGTTCCTGGGTTCAGTCAAAAAATAAAA
>PVLC010015937.1:0-13375 GCA_004027655.1 Graphiurus murinus
TTTTTTTTTTTTTTGCAGTACTGGGGATTGAACTCAGGGGCATTCTACCTCTGAGCTATACCCCCAGCCCTATTTTTTATTCTTTATTTGGAAACAGGGTCTCACTAAGTTGCGGAGTGTCTCACTAGGTAGTTGAGGCTGGCTGCAAACCCGGATCCTCCGGTCTCAGGCTCCCAAATGCTGGGATTACAAAACGTGCACCACCATGCCCAGCTGAATATTGACATCTTAATGATATTGAATCTTCTAATTCACGAAGATAACACATCCTTCCACTTATTTAGGCCTTTTTAAATTCTTCTGTAACATTGGTAAAGATTTTTCTTTGCCAACCATGTCTGATTAGATTTTTTTGCCATTTCTTGTTAGATTTACCCATAAGTATTTAATACATTTTGGTGTTTTCGTAAGCAGCACTTTTTTCTTTCATTTCCTACATTTCTGTTGATAAGGCACTTTGTATTAGGCAACTTGTATTGCCAACACTCAGCACAGTACCTGCCAAATACTAGGTACTCAGCAAACATTTGTCAAATGAATAAATCAATTGTACTTTATCTAGCTGCTTTCATGTGCTTTTTCTGTAATACTGAATATTTAACTTACTATTTTTGTTTAAAGAAATGAGAACATCCATTAATGGGATGTATTAGTCTATTTTTCTGTTGCTATAACAAAACTCTTGAAGCTGCACGTTTTTATAAAGGAAAGAGATTTGTTTAGCTCAGCTCTGGAGGTTTCCCAGCATGGCACTAGCTTCCACTTGGTTCTGTGAAGGCTCATGGCAGATGGCAACACAGTAGTAAAAGCCAGAGCAATCAAACACTGGGACAAGAAGGCAGAGCATGGGAGGAGCCAGTCTTGCTCTCTTCATAACAATTTCTTCTCACGGAAACTTATTGGGGTTCCACAAGAACTATACTAATCCATTCTAATGGCAGCACCCCCAATGGCTTAATTCTCCCACAAGGTCACACATCTTAAAGGCTCAACACCATGAACACTGGGACCAATCTTCCAACACATAAACCTTTGAAGGACACAAAACTACCCCTGGCCTCCAAAGTTCATGTCCTTTTCACAATGCAAGACACATCCATTCCATCCCCAAGAGTCCCAAAGTCTTAATTCATTCCAGCATCATTCAAAAGTCCAAAACTAGAGTCTCATCTGAGTCTCCAGGTAACCTTCTTCCAGTTTTGAGCCTATAAAATAAAAAAGTGTCTATTCTCAAGATAGGAATAAGATAAGCATTCCTATTCTAAAAGGGAGAAATAAGAAAACAGGAATAATCAGCCCAAAGCAAAATCAAAACCAACAGGAAAGACGTTAAATCTTGAAGCTCCAAGTCTGACATTCTGTGCACACTGTGATGGTCCTGGTGTGTGTGTGTGGGGGGGGGGTCTCCCAAGGCTTCAGGCAGCCCTGTCCCAGGGATTTGCAGGTTGCAATCCAACTGCTGCTCTTTCTCTGTCACTCTGATGCCTGACTCTCCTAGGTAGGCACTACAAGCTGCTATTGTTCTACCTTTCTGGGGTCCTGGCTGTGGGGCCGTCTGTGGCAGCTCACCCCCGTGACAGATTTCTGCAAACCCTCCCAGAATCTCAGCAGAAGCCAGCACTACCCCCTAGCTCTTGTGTTCTGTGCAACTGCAGAACCCACACCACACGGATGCCTCCAAGGTCTGCCTCTAGTGTGAGCAGGGCCTAAGCCTGCTTGACGGCATCTGGAGCTGCCACAGAAAGAGTCACAAAAAGGCAGTGAGCAGAATCCCAACGTGACACTGGGAAGCAAACCCTAGAGAGAGCCCAGGGCCTGCTCCTTGAAATAATCCTGCCCTTCTAGCTCTCTGGGCCTCTGACGGGAAAGGCAGTATCACAGAATTCTGGAATGCCTTCTGAGCTTCTCTCTCCTTGCTCTGACAATTAGCTACTGGTCCCCTTTTAACTGGGCTAATCTTTTGAAGAAGTGGTCCCTTACCCCCAGGCCACACCATTCCACACTTTTTCTTCACTCCTTCCCCGATCAAGCTGTGGATTTTCCAAATCTTTCTGCACGTCTTCCTTTTGCCCTGAGTCCCACTATAAAGTTCATTAAAGAGAGCCAATGATAACCATACAGCAGCCTGAATGCTTTGCTGCTTAGAAATTTCCTCCACAAATATCTTAGGTAATCACTTTCAAATGAGGCCTTCCATAAGCTCTAGGGTGTGGATGCAGCCAAGTTCCCCTGCAACTGTGTTAAAAATGAAAGCCTTGCTCCAGTTTCCAATACGATCTTTATTTCCATCTGAGACTAGTTTACAAGTATCCTTATCTTCTGAGCCTTCACCAGAATCACCCATGATGTTCCATTTATAGCAATCTACACTTTTTCTAACCTGCTCTTCCAAACTCTTCCACACTCTGCCCATTATCCAGTTTCAAAATCACTTCTATAATTTTAGCAATGATACTGTGCCTTAGAATCAATTTTTTTGTACTAGTCCTTTTCCTGTGGCTAAAACAAGATACTCGAGGTTCAGTGTTTTATAAAGCAAAGAGGTTTATTTAGCTCAGTCCTGGAGATTTAAGAGCATGGCACCAGCTTCCACACAGCTCTGGTAAAGGGCTCATAACAGACAGTATCACAATAGTGGGAACAAGAGCAATTGAGTGGCAAGATGGGAAGCCAGGGCCTGAGGGGTAGCCAATCTTGATTTTTGTCTTCTGTTTGTTTGTTTGTTTAATAACTGCCCACTTTCACAGAAACTACCTTTGGTCCCATAAGAACTGCATTCATCCCTTCCAAACGTGGAGGCCACGATGACTTGATTATCCCCCCACCTCTTAAAGGATCAACGACCTCTACACTATCGCCACTAAAGGGACCAAGCTTCCAACATAGGAACGCTTGACGGATGCCTTTACGCCATATTCAGACCTTAGCACAGAATAAAGCAGATCTTTGTGTACTGATATGGGAAGATATGACAGAGTGAATAGAAATGTGTACTGTATAATCACAGTTTTGTTTTTGCAAAACAAAATCCATACAAATTTTTGTATTCTTTTTATAAATATATAATTACATAGTCACCAGAACAAAGAGACAATTAGGAGTTCTGAGTCCTATTCTACTTTCTATTGTTATGACTCTGACTTGGAACATCTCACAAGGGTGACAATGGTACAATGAAATTCTATATAAAACGATTTTTTTTCTGTGTTGCTAGTTTATAAGCCTATGGGTTGTCAGTTTTGCATTTTGCTTAGCTAAGACCATAATAATATTAACCTGTGACCAATTATTCCACATCTGGGCATTTATCTTGGGGAAATTACCCCAAATAAGATAAGGACAAAGATATTTATCACCATCATAATGAGTATATCTAACACTCCAGAGCAAGTGGGGGTAAAATATTAAAATATTCCTTTCCTTAGCATTTCTATCTCTCAACTGGATGATATTTGAAACAGATCCTGTAGCCTTTTCAGTCACTTCAAAGTATTAAAAATAAATAACAGTCTCATTTTGGGGTATTAAAATGTTTAATAAAATCTGAATCAAAACTTTAATCTCATTTAATTTAAAACTCTTGGTGATCTGAGCTTAGAAACCTGCAATGAAGATTGAGAGGCAGTGGAGGAGGGGGCAGGGAGAGAACAGCACATTCTTGCTCAGGACAGGGCTAGGGAAAGAGAGGTAATATAGGAGTGGAAAGACTTCCTTGACTGATGCACATCTTGAGCCAGTGCTCTCTGTATGGGGCAGACACCTAAATACTAGCTCTTTTCCTTTCTCTTCTTTCAGAGGGAACCCTTACCCTGAGTTGAGGCTTTTTCACCGTATCGTTCTAGGTAAATACAGACTCTTGCTTCTGACTTTCCTCCATGGCACAGGCAGAGCTTTGGGGCAGTGTATCAGTCAGCTTTCCACAACTGTGACAAAATACCTGAGATACGTAACTTATAAGGAGAAAAGGTTTGTTGTGGCTCGTGGTTTCAGAGGTTTCAGTCTACCGTGGTCATTTGGCCTGTGGCAGCACAGTGTATCATGTTGGAATCACATGGTAGAGGAAGGCTGTAGTCCATCTCACAGGAGCCAAAAAGAAAAGAAAAACAGAGAAAGAGAGGGGGGGCAGGCTGGAGTCCCAATATCCCCTCAATGGCTCTACTTCCTCCCTCTAGTCCCCGCCTTGTAATGATCCCACAACCTCCCAACAGAGCCACAGTCTGGCTACCAGTCCTTCAACACACAGGTCTTTAAGGGACATTCAGAATCCAAACTACAGCAGGCAGAGTCTGCAATTCTACAGAACTCCAACTGTCTTCCAAAGACCACCTTTGTTCCACTAGAGCTGAAAGTGTCCCTTGTTCCTATTGAGACCTCCCAATGCTCTGAGCTCTGGGAAACTAGGTCCTCCCCTTTAGATATTTCAGGTCTTTTGATATATGAATGCTTGTGCTCTCCAGGAGTTCTATTGAGCCCTCTCTCGCTTGGATTAAGGTGGGGGTTGGGGGACAGCACTTCTTCATTACTCCTCAAAGAGATTCTTACTAATAGTATACCCTATCCCTCATGTCTTCCCATATACATAAAATGCAGGTGAGTGATAGGCTCTCTAAGGCAGAATTGTATTTTGAAACTGCCTTTAGCAAAGACCACACGGGTGATTAAGGACCTCTCTTTAGATACATGGGCACTTAACACTCCCATCTCAGCTGCAGCTCTGAAATACAGTGGCATTCTGCAACACCAATGAAAATTCATTTCAGCAAACAGTACACAACTTTTACAATTTCCTCAACACTACAATAGAAAGCACAGTTCTTAACAGAGAAAAACCACCTTTGAAGTTTTAAAGGTGTGAAGTTTCTCATGCAAAATGCCTATTATAGCTCCTGTTATGATAGACTGGTTAATCAAATCAAAACACAAATCACCTACTATCTAGAGAGTACTGTAAAATGGAAATCAGTCATTCATAAGATTCTAATTTATAGATCAACTCCACCTACAAAATACTACCCTAAGAATCATAATTCTATAGAGTTACAATTTGAACAAATGTATGATCACTTCACAACAGTTGTCAAACTAAAAAAAGAATTCAAAATGACCTGAGAGGAATGACAGAGATACTATTGCTCTGGTTCAAAAAGTCAGTTTCTCTTCTCTCTCTCTCTCTCTTCTTTCTTTCTCTTTCTCTTCCTCTCTTCTGCTCTCTTCCCTTCCCTCCTCCTCTTCTCTCTCTCTCTCTCTCTCTCTCTCTCTCTCTCTCTCTCTCTCTCTCTCTTTCTCTTCTCTTCTCTTCTCTTCTCTTCTTTTTTCTTTTTCCTCTTTGATACTGGGGATTGAACCCCAAGGGCTCTGAGCTGTATCCTTAGCCCTTTTTATTTTTTAGTTTGAATCAGGGTTTCACTAAGTTGCTAAGGGTTTTGCTAAATTGTTGAGGCTGGCCTGGAACCTGTGATCCCGCCGTCTTAGCCTCCCAAGTACACCTGGCTCAGAAGAAGGCTCTCTTGAAGGCTGACTTGGTCTTGAGAGCTCAATCCTTAGCAGTAGGTGTGAGGCCAGCTCTTGGAGAACCATCACAAGGAAAGTCCCTTAAGGGACAGGTGGCTCTCAGAGCCAATGCAGGATAAAAGGCAGGAAAATTCTCATATACAGTCATATTGGAACTTCATAAAGATTTTTTGGAAATGGAGAAGAGAAAATAAATTTTAATTTCCTAAAATACTACCACGGATCCATTTCCAGCATGGAAACTTCAATTAGATGAAGAGGTTGAGGACTGAAGCCTACAGAAGCTTCACTTCCAGGTAGGAAAAATGGATCAGGAGTATCTAAATTACCAAGAGTTTTCAGGAGGTGTCCCACATTTTTTAAAGATATGGACTAATTGCATCAACAAATGCAGGTCAAGTAAAACCTGTGAATCCTGCTGATGCAGAAAAAAAATGACCAGGGAAAGGTGAACTCTGTCTTGTATGTGTAGAGAAGCTGGACCATAGTAACGTTGGACTGGTAGATACCTTATTATCCTAGGATCTAGATCCCATGGAGACCATAACTGGTGATGCTTGGTAATGCAAGGCAGCATTGAACCCTGGATTCCCAAACCGTCCCATCTGGGTATGAATCTTGTCGAGATGATCTGATGATCCATAGGATTGCCTGGATCCTCTGAGGCCTAGAGAATCCTTTTCTAAAATCTCAAATTTAATATCCTCTTTGGTTGCTTTTTGTTTTTTCTGTGTATTTTCTTATTCTAAGTCATAGACACTTCTTTGGCCAGACTAAACTGTGACCTGCAGTTTAATAAGTCCTCAGTTTGTGATTCTGTGAACACTTCAACAAAATTGACACACGTACATTAAAATAGGCTGGAGATAATAATCTAGATTTTATACATATTATTATATCAATATAATATCATTATATTTTAATTATATATAATACTATAATTATACTGTTATATAATTATTATAGTATAATTGTGATATAATTATATCATATACTATATTTAAGTTTTTATAGGCATTCCACATCTGAAACAATGGGATAAAATGAGTTAAAAGCTATTATTAAGAACAATCATCTGGCTTTTCAAAGGACAAATAAGTCCTTCCATTTCTTCTAAAGCTTTGGAGCTTTTTTATTTTTGTTTTTATTTTTAGCCTCTAGCTCTTCAGAGCATGGCTCATTTCTTTATCCATCATGATACTTTCCCCCTCAATCTCGAGTTATTCTAGAGGATAATTTCCTGGGTGTTTTCTTACTGTTGTGTTATGGTCTAATACAGTTTGAGTGTGTCCCCAAAGGCTTGGCCTGTGCCGGAGAATTGGTTCCCAGTGTGGTGGTGTTGAGGTGGAATCTTTACAAGGCGGGCCTGGTGAGAGGTGGCTAGCTCATTGCGGGCACTGCCTTCAAAAGGGAACAATGTAGTTCTTGCAGGCCCTTCTGAGTTCCCTCAAGAGCGAGTTTTAAAGAACAAGTCTGATCCCTGAATCCCCTAGCTTGATATCTTGCCATGTGAGGGCAAGCACCAGCACTCTCCTCTCTCCCTCCCTCTCCTTCTCCCTTTCCCTCCCCCTCTCCCTCTCCTTCTCCCTCTCCCTCTCCCTCTCTCTCTTCCTGTACATACTCTTACAGTGATACCATCCATCCTGCTGTGATGTAGCCAGAAAGCCCTCACCAGAGCCAAGCAGAAAGTTGTTGCACCGTGATACTGAATCTCCAGAGCTGTGAGCTAAATAAACCATTGTCCTTTACAAATTACCTTGCCTTAGGTATTTTGTCATAGCAATAGAAAATGATCTTGACATAGCTCAATCTTTTAAGTTTATGCTGAAGGGCTGGGATGTAGCTTGGTGGTTAAATGCTTGTCTTACAAGTGCAATGCCCTAGGTTCAGTACCTAGTACCAAAAAAAGACCAAAAACAATCCAAGCTTAAAAACATTATGCTGAAGCTTCTGAGCTTCATTTTAATATTCACATTTTCTGATTTCAAAAATTCCTTTATTATTTTAAGAATTATGATATAATTTGTTAGTAATTATTTTGTCTTCTCTAGCTACCTGAATACATATTTAATTATGTTCTACTTCAAGGATTTATAAGAAAGCATTTAGTTTAGTAGCATAAGTTAGTATCCTCAAAGATCCTGTTGACTGGTCATCTTACTTTCCCTTTATCTCCATTTTGACCTTCACCTTTTCCAAGGACAGCAGCCAAATTTGCCATCTGTCACAGACAAATTAGTCAGATTTTGTCAGTCTTGATGTGATGTATCGTCTCATGTAGAATTTAGTTCATCCATCCTAAGCACTGGTTCTCAAAGTATGGCATAATAGTATTCCCTTTTTTTCACTGTTGACAACTGTAAAAGACAATATAAAAGCTGGGTACAGTGGCACATGCCTGTAATCACAGTACTTGAGAGGCTGAGACAGAAGGATCATTGTTTTAAGGTCAGCCTTAGAAACTTATCAAAGCCCTCAGCAGCTTAGTAAGACCCTGTTTCAAACTAAAAAAATAAAACAGGGATGGGATGGGGGGTATCTCAGAGGTAGAATGCTGCTGGGCTCAATCTCAGCACTCCCCTCCCCGACACACACACATAAAAGATTATATAAAAACCATGATGGGTAACACTTAAATATGAATTAAAAGCACCAAATAGTACTAATATTCATATTCTTCAACTTGCAATCTCAGGTTTTTAAAAAAGCCATCTTCACTTAAGAATGTCCTTGATGGAGCAGGAAAAAAAAAAACCTACTAATTTTATTTAAGTTTGACTACTTGATACAAGATGTTCTAGTATTTGAGGTATATATAATGGTCTTCTAGAGCAAAAGCATGTGACCAATTGATTGAGTTGCAAGCTAAAGTAGCCACTTTGTACATAGAAAAATATTTTCAGTTGAAAGAAAAACTGACAAACTATAGGCTTAGATATTGGCAGACATTTTTATGAAAATATCTATCATTTTAGAAAAATAAATAGGATTGGTTTTTTTTTAATGTGTGTGTGTGTTGTTTGGTTTTATTTTTTTTTTGACAGTGATACTATTCAACTTTTCAAGTAAATTTTAGAATTTTGCAAAAAAATATATCTGTCTCCATGAGCTTGACAGCTTCCCAATACTTAAAAGACTTTCTGTTTAAATCAGTGGTGTTGTGAACAAATATAATATTTTGATATTTTATAATTAAGTATGTCAACATTTGGAAGATTTGAATAACCCAGTGATCCAATTTTTTCCCCCAGTGGCCAATACATGATGTTACAAAATCATATAAAGGAAAAAGATTCAGAGTGCATGATAGAGCAATGAATTTCAAAGTAATACAGTATAAAAATTTCATTGATGTGATGTCAGATTCTACACTGCAACTCTCCTTTTACAAATACTTGTCAAGTTTTAGTAGTAATAAAGAATACTCACAATTTTCTAGAAAGCCTGTTAACATTCTCCTCCCTCTTCCAACTACATATTTGTATAAGACAGGAAATATCATACTGCATCAGCCTGAATGCAGAAGTATATATAAGAATTCAGCTATCTCCTATTAAGCCAGACTTTAAAAAAAAAATACAAATCAGTAGAACAACACCAGTCTGCTCTGCTCTGTAATAGCGTTGTTTTGAAAAATTTGGGAGGGTTTTCATGAAAATGTTATTTACTTTATTTTTCATTCTTTGTACTTTTATTGGTGCAATTATGCATGGAAGTGATACAGGCATACATGGCACACAGCACTTGGTATGTGTTTATTTTAAAATGCAAGGGGCTTATAATAACAAATAAATACAAATGATTATACAGTGAATTGTTATTATGATAGACATAATAATGAGTAAATATTTTTCTTAACATTTCTCCATTTGAATTTCTAACAAGGTAAATATCAATAAATATAACCCACATAAGCAAATGTCTTTTGGGGTCCTCAATAATTTGTAAGACTGTAAAGAGATCTTGACACTAAAAATTTGAGAATTGCCACTATAGGGTCCTCCACTTTTTCTTTTTTGGTGCATTGAGTTTCTCACTTTTCTCATTGTTCAGCCTGAAGATGAGCTGAAGATAGGCTTATCTGTTGCTATGGTTTGAACGCTGAATGTTCACAAAGGACCATGTGTGAAAGCTTTGGTCCTCGAAGTGGCAGCGTTGGGAGGTTGCAGAACCCATAGGAGGCAGGGCCCAGTGGAGGTTCATAGGTCTTTGAAGGTATGCTCTCAAAAGGGATTATGAAATATCCCCTGTTCTCTCCTCCTCCTCCTCCTCCTCCTCCTCCTCTTCCTTTTTTTTTTTTCTTCCTGGATCAAGATGTAAAAACACACTTCCACCCTGTGTGCCACCTTCAAGAGAGGCCCAAACCAATCTTGGACTTGAACCTCCAGGAACCATGAGCCAGAAGTAGTAACTTGTGTTTTGTATTTCATTATAGTGATGTGGAGCTGACTGATGCATTCCTCCACACCTTTCTTCAATGCTAGCATTAATTCTTCACTTTCCTAATCTAACTTTGAGGATGTTTTGGCTTTAGCCGCTTAGGACTGAATGGCTTCTGATTCATCTTCCAGTGACTGTATCCTTGCGATATGAGCCCTACCAACTCTCATTCTGGACATTTGATTCTTTTTTCTCAATTCTATACTGCAACGTCTATTTTAACCTCAAGAAGGACCTTTTCGGCTTTTTATTATTTGCCTCCAGGCGCAGCACTTGTGATAACTTCTTCTCCATCAACAAAGACTCCAACACTTCATAGTCTTTCTCAATCTTCCTGAGCTCAGAAACTTTACTTTTTTGTTATCTAGGCCAGAAAAAGTTATTCCAAACTCTTTCTCTCTGCATTTAAAAGTTGGTTTTCGTCTCCAAGAAACTCCACACCACCATCTCCTGGGGAGTGCTGCTGTGGCCTGGACCTGGGCATTTACATTGAAGCAGGGCCCTCAGCCCTGCACGGCATTTGCAGGATGACCTCTTGTGAAGTTTTGTAGCCATCAACAGGTCTTCCATGGCACCAGAGACTGTCAAAGAACAGGCCCTGGTTGTCACAGCCCTCCTGGCCCCAAGGGAATGCAGGGTACTTCATAGCATGCTATGTTCAGAACACAAGCCAGGGCCCAGCAACAAGGACATAGCAGCATCAGGAAGAGACCAGGGAGGTCCAAAGGGAACAGAAATGGCAAAACAGCTTTTCCACATTTCCTGTACTAAGGCATGCCAGTGAACTGCCACCATGGGAATGGGAGGTTCTTCATGGTCAAGCGGACAGGCACCTCCTGGCAGCTCAGAGGACCAAAGTGCCCACACGTCCCCACACCAATGAGCCCTTCCAGGACTGCTGGCTGAGAAGAAGCTCTGCAATAAAGGGCTCCTTTGCTCAGGTCAGCAGCCCAGCTCTTGCTTGTCCTGTGGTCCTAGAAGATCCACCTGCAGAGGTCATAGAGACCTCCCTCCACACAGAACCTCTGACCTCGATTTATTTTGATCAGAGTGAGAATCGTTTCTGTTGTGAAGTAACTCTCTTTATCTCTAGTAGTGCTTTTTATTGACATTTTTTTTTCTACACTAGTAAAATAACATCAGCTTTCTTATGCTTAGAGCTTACCTGGTATCTTTGCCTACCCAACTATCGACCTATTTTTATAAAGTTTGTCTTATAAAAATAGCAAATATTGGATCCTGCTTCTTTTTCTAATCTGTTTTGCCTTTTGTGTGGAATGTGACTCTATTTTATTTAATGTCATTATTGATACAATGGAATTTTTCTCCATTCCTAATTTCCCATCTTCTTTTGAATTAATCAGGCTCTATTATGTTTTGTTGGGTATTACATTTTATCTGTTGTGTTAATAGTATCTGAACTAAAGGTTAAAATATGAATCTTTATCTACCACAGTAAAATGATACTAAACTATTATATAAATACTTTAAGTCTAATATATCTAGATCTATGTGTATCTCCTACCCTAATAAATTACTTCTACATATTGCAAGCCCTCACTACATTTTTATCACTCTATTTTAGAAAATATTTTAAAGTCAATAATATTTTAAAGAATATATAAGGATGTATGTCCATTATTTCTAGGAAGAAATCTGCCATCACTCTGTAAATAATGTCTTTTTCTTCTGAGTAGTTTGATGGTTTTCTCTTTACCTCTGTTTTTTGGGAAGCTGACTACAAATTGCCTATGGTTTATTTTTAACTTATCCTGCTTGAGGCTCATTGAGATTCTTGGATCTGTGAGAAGATATAGTTCATCAATTTGGGGAAATTTGGGGCCATTATGTGTATTATGTCTTCCAACTTCTCTTCTGCCCCATTATCTCTCCTCTCTCTCAGACTCCTATTATACTTATGTTAGATCATTTGATATTGTCCCCAGGGTCTGGGGTGTTCTTTTCCGTTTTTCCTTTCTTATTATTTTCAGCATGTATCATAATCTTTCTTAGCCTGCCCTCATGTTTACTGATCTTTCGGCTGTTGGGTCCATCAGCTGCCCCACTAGATTTTTTTTTTTTATTTATTTATTTATTTATTTATTTATTTATTTATTTATAATAGCTATTTTAAAAATCCAGGTGAGCTAATTCCAACCTCTAAGCCATTCATGGATCTAATTATTTCAACTATTCAGGTCACATGTTTCTACTTTGTCTCATATTCGTCTTTCTTTCTTTCTTTCTTTCTTTATTTATTTATTTCTTTCTTTCTTATTGCATGCCAAGGAATAGTAGAGTTTGAAGTAAACCGTATTTTTTTTTTTTTTTTCGGTACTGGGGATTGAACTCAGGGGCATTCTACCTTCGAGCTACACCCCCAGCCCTATTTTTTATTCTTTATTTTGAAACAGGGTCTCACTAAGTTGTGGAGTGCCTCACTAGGTAGCTGAGGCTGGCCGCGAACCCGGATCCTCCGGTCTCAACCTCCCGAATGCTGGGATTACAAGCGTGCGCCACCACGCCCAGCAAAGTAAACCGTATTTACCCCAGAAAGCAGCATGCCTTTTTCCCTGTCATGCTTCAAGGGCACTGTGGTTCAAGAGGGCTGGACAGTGGGGTGTTATCTCATCAATACTGAGCTAAGTTTGGGCTCTGATGGCAGCTCACTGAGTGGGACTCTGCCTAGATGTTTTGAGGTGGAATCAGATCCCTTCAGCATTGTTTCGGATCTGAGCATCCGTGAGTCTTCAGATCAGACTGTGCTTTGAACCTCTTCGTCCAGCTGCCAACTTTTTGGTTGCTGGTGAGTTCTATTTCCTCTGACACCGATTTCTTCGTGTTTTTAATTGGAAACTATTTAAGTGCCCAATTTAAAAAAATGGCAGTTGGGCATGCTGGCACATGCCTGTAACCCCAGTACTTAGGAGGCTGAGATAAGAGGATTGCAGGTTCGAGGTCAGCCTCGGTAACTTAGCCTGACCCTCAGCAACTTGGAAAGATGCTATTTCAAAATAAAAAGAGCTGAGGGTATAGACTGCCCCTGGGTTCAATCCCCAGTACTAAAAGAAATAAATAGATAAATAAGTAAAAAATTAAAACAGAATGTTAGATCTAATAAACATGGTGTTTTTAAAAACTATACATATGTATGAACCCATACCAGAAAGAAGCTCCTAGGTATAGAATGTTTGGTCATGAGCAACTGTGTCTTAATTTTTTATTCCCATTAAAAATCACCAATTGGATTGAGTATGTAATAAAGTGCTTAAAAAGATGACCTAAGTCACGTGGGGCAAAATTTAGATCGGAAATAAAAATAACAATTTCTTAGTCTATGAAAGATAATCCAGCTCAGATAGGGGTGAGCTGGCCTCTTCTCCCCTAAGGCCAAGCTAAGTGGAGCTGTTCAAAATACAGCAGA
>PVLC010015937.1:13475-36457 GCA_004027655.1 Graphiurus murinus
CACGCTTGTAATCCCAGCATTCGGGAGGCTGAGACCGGAGGATCCGGGTTCGCGGCCAGCCTCAGCTACCTAGTGAGGCACTCCGCAACTTAGTGAGACCCGGTTTCAAAATAAAGAATAAAAAATAGGGCTGGGGGTATAGCTCGGAGGTAGAATGCCCCTGAGTTCAATCCCCAGTACCGCAAAAAAAAAAAAAATAATACAGCAGAAGGACTGAGTTAGGAGCAAGGAAGAAAGCGCCTTTGGACTGTCAAGGTTTTAAGACGACAGCTAAAATGAGAGTAGAAAAGAGGAATAAGTGTAGAAAACCCTGAGGCCGCACAGTCCAGGGCTGCCGTCAGATGCCACATCTACTGACAGTAACTCTGTGACGCCTCCGTCTTCATTTCTATTGCTTTAGTATGGACTGGGACTGGGCGGCAAGGGGCCACTGCGGCATTCTTACTCCAGAGGCCATTTAAAATCAGATACAGACAACCACCTGCCTCAAAGAATCAAGCCCCAGCCTGGCCGGAGGCAGGGGGTTGAACTACATGGCCCCAGAAGGTCCTTTGAAACCCTGGAACTTTGTGATTCCGGCATGAATAACATTAAGGAAGGCTTCCTACCTGATGGTTTTCTAATCCCTTTCCCAGAGCTCACTACAGATGGGAAACTTTTTCCTGCAAGCGTGTTCTGTTCACTTCTCTCCCCGACTCGAGGCTGAAATTGAGCAGGGCAAACATCACTGGGGAATATTCCTCCGTGGCAGGTGATTATTTCTTCTTCCACTGCCAGGTGCCACTGCACCTGGAGAGAACTCACTGCAAGGCAGAGGGGCAGCGGCGAGCTACAGAGGAGAGAGACGGCACGCCAAAGAAGCAAGGCGAGCAGCGGGAGAATTCACGGGAAGTCAGGACACAGCAAGTGTGTGAGATTAGAAATAAGAAATCTTCAGGCACCAAGTGCTGTGTGCATGTATGCCAATGTCAACATGATATACATTATGCTGTAAGATCATACTGCACCAATAAAAGCACATAAAAAATCTTCTGAGCGTGTGTGTGTTTAAAGGATCCAAAATTCTACTCTATCCAAACAAAGCTATTTGGCTACAGCAATTAAAAATGTTAATTAATTAAATAAAGCCGGGTACAGTGGTGCACACCTGTAATACCAATACTTGGGAGGCTGAGTCAGGAAGATCCCAGGTATGAGGATAGCCTCAACAATTTAGTGAGATTTTGATTCAAAATAAAAAATAAAAGGGTTGAGAGCGTATCTCAGAGATAGAACGCCCCTAAATTCAATCCCCAGTACCAAAAAATTAAATAAGTACATAAAGACAACTGCTAGAAATATTGTTGGAAAGCCAGGCATGGTAGCTCAAGCCTGTAATCCCAGTACTTGGGAGGCTGAGACCAAAGGATCACAGCTTCCAGGCTAGCCTCAGCAACTTAGGAAGACCCTCAGCAACTTAGCAAGACCCTCTTTCAAAATAAAAAAAATTAAATAGGGCTGGGGGTGTAGCTCAGAGGTAGAATGCTCCTGGATCCAATCCCCAGTACAAAAAAGAAAAAAGTTAATATGATCTGAGGGCAAAGTACTTGCCTAGCATGGATGTGGGAGGATCTGGGTTCAATCCCCAGAAAGCTATTACATATATATGTTTACATATATATATAGTTATATTTATATATATGTTTACATATATATAGTTATATTTATATATATATATGTTTACATATATATTTATATTTATATATATGTTTATATATATATTTATATTTATATATAAATGTATATGTAGAGAGAGAGATATAAGAAATTATCCCAACTGCTAGAAAGAGGGAAAAATTTTAGGCACGATTTATATGCACTCATTAAGAATGAAAAATTAACAACCTGAAAAAATAACCATATAAACTTGTATTTTACACCTGAATTTCTCATCTCTCCAGCTTGTCCATGGTCAGCTCGGGGTTCTTTTTAAGGACTGCCATCTGCCTCCTTTGGAATGTGATTTTTAACGGGAGAGGAGACATCAGGATCAGCGTTAACAACTCATAGGAGAGTCCCACCTAGCCTTGGGAAGGACACCCCGTGCAGGGAGGGCTTGTTCAAAGTGTCCCCTAACCCGCTTTGAAATGCACAGTGGGTTGGGGCCCACTGGAGGTCAACACTGGCCTCATCTCCCGAGCTGCCAGGCTGTGCTCCTCCGGTGGAGAAAGTAAGAAAGACTTTCAGGACCCACTGCAAACCCACTCCCGCACTGCTGGCTGGTGCTGAAGGGTCTTTTGAAATGCAAACCTCTAGCACTGAGGAGCTGGAAACTGGTTTTCTATTCTGGGCCGCGGGCTCACAGAAGGAGGGGAAAAATAATCACCGAAAAGTAATTTAGGTCGAGTGGTTTACAAAGTGAGATGGATCAAAGGTTAAACTCACACAATTTAAATGTTGAGAATAGGAAATTTTCAACATGATTCATTAAATATGCTCAACTGGGGGGGGGGATTTCAATCGCCTTTCACTCCTTCGGTCTCCGTGCTCCTCTCCACTCTCTTCCTCTGGCCTTTTCCCAGCTGCACACTTGCTTTTCCTCCCACCCCCAGCTTCTCTCTCCTCCCTGTCTTCTGCCAGGCCTCCTTCTCTGGAATGTTGGTTCATCAAGGCTTGTACCCAGACCTGCTGTCATTCCTTCGCCCTGAGGTCCTCTTCCTGCCCTGGTCCCCAGCATCTCTAAGCAGGTGACCCGTGTGACCTCCTCCCAAAGCCTTCTTCAGAGCTGCAGGCCCATGGACCACCCCAATCCCCGGCTGCCTGCTGACCACGCCCCCTGGAGGTCTCACAGGCACCTGCCCGTGTCAAACGGGCCTCCACCCCCTCTCCAATCCCCTTCCTCCTCCAGTGCTCCTTCCTCTGTGAAAGCAAGTCCATCCACTGGAATGCAAAAGTCAGAAAAGAAGGGGCCAGTCTGGAACCGTCCTCTCCCTCGCCCCACATCTAGCCCATTTCCAGATCCCAAGTCGCTCCCCTCCTCTCTCCTTCCAAAGTCCAGTCCTCGAGCATCTCTGTGTCCAGATGGCGACAGCCTATTAACCAGCTTCTGCACATCCACTTCTGCCCCCTCCAGTCCATTCTGCATCCGTCAACCAGGGGATTGCTCTCCAGGACACAGCTGTTCATGCCTGCGCGTCTGCCTGCTGAGAATCGCTCAATGTATTCTAAAGATCGCACCTTTACCACGGTTCAGAAAGCTGCAAGACTTATCTTTGCATGATTCCACAGCCCCATCTCCAGATGCACTCTGGCCGCCCACACCCTCTCCCAGTCCCCCTCAGAAAACCGCACAGGTCTTTCATTTCCTCAGTCCCCTGCTGCTTCCTCCACAGCGCCTTCTAAGACTGCTGGCTTTTCTCTGCCCATCTGCGCTCCCTCGCCACCGTGAATCCACTTGGCCAATGTCTTCTCTTCCCCTGAGCTCAGCAGAAAAAAACTACTTCCTTAGAGAAATCGTCCCCAAACCTAGATGAGAACCTTGACATAGCCAGTCTCACAGTGTCCTTGGCTGTATTTTTTTTTAGAGGACTTACCATACTTTTTAATGAAATAGCCATGCTACACATTGCTTGTTATCTTTTATATTACTGTTTCCAAGTGCCTGCCACTATATCCTGTACATAAGATATAATAAATAAGGCTGTCTTGCATGGATGTATAAATGAGTAATAGAGATAAAATCACCAAAAAAGAAGAGAACTGTGGCCTCTCGCAGTTTGTGTTTTTCATGTATTTTTATTTCTGTGAAGTGAGTACTGTGCTAACCCCCTCCGTTACTCATATTAGAGTTAGTGACCAACTTAAACCCCAATGGTTTTCCCGCATATACTGATGTGGAGCTAGGCCAGGTATACCTGGATGTTTATCCTCAGGTCATTTGTTTCAAACTAATATGAAGATTTTATCTTTGGCAAATATAACTTTCAAAACCAATCCTGCAATTCAGTATATTAATGGTCCTCACCAGCTGTCATTTGAAAACTATAACCATGACCTTCTTGCTTTTTTCAAATGATCTTCTCATACTAGCAGCACAAAACCCTAGGAAATACTCCCCCTCTTTCCCAGTAAGGCAGAAATAACTGGTCAACTTTTGCAACAGCCATTTTCCCCAAACCCCATTTTCCTTGTTCTCTTTTAGTTCTGAAGTCTAAAATAAAAAATAGCCATAAAACCATTTTTCCAGCTTTCTTTGCAGTGAGTGGGGGCTAGCTAGTGATACATAATAAGGAGTGTACAAAGAATGAGGGAAAGGTTCTGCTCGCATTAAAAAAAGAAAGATCAACCTAAGACATGCTCTATAAAGATTACTGAATAACTTCTGCCTTTGGATGTAGCTGCAAGGCCTAGAGCCATGGCACCCACCTTGTGACCATGAGTGTTAACGAGCGTGAAGGCAGAGAAAATACAAGGAAGATGGAAGAGTTTCTGAGCTGGCCTGGTACGCCTATCTCCAGAATTGTCCTGAGAAATAATTGTGTCCTGTTTGCCTCAGCCACTATTATTTGGGTTTTCTGGGATTTACAGTAAAACATCTAAATGATACATTAAGTTAGAATAGGACCATGGATCAATATTTCAAGTACAGTTGATCAAATAGAAACAATTCTAACTATAGTGAACTTCGATCCTCATTTCTCTATCTTGTTTACAGAGCTATCATGAGAGACTTTATTTCAAATTCCTTGCTCAAGTCCAGGTACACAGAGAACATGACATTTCCCTCTTTTCAACAGATTTACCCTAGCTGGGCATAGTGTCTCACACCTATAATCCCAGTACTTGGGAGGCTGAGACAGGAGGATCACAAGTTTGAGACCAGCCTCAGCAATTTAGTGAGACTCTTGGCAACCTAGCGAGATGCTATTTCAGAACAAAAAAAAATAAAAAGGGATGGGGGTATAGTGCAGAGGTAGCATGCCCTTGAGTTCAATCCCCATGGCAAAAAAATATATAGTTCACAGGATTGCCCTACAAATATTGCTCTTGGTCTGAAAAGAGTATAGATGAGAGTGTACTCAGATATCGTTTTTGTAAGATTTGCATTAAGCCTCTTAAGATCTTGCTCTCTATCAGCTTCAATGCCACTCTTTTCCATATTTTTTTTACAAGAAGAATTGTACTTTTTTCTTTCGGAACACATGCTAATAAAAAGAAAAGACAAAGTCCTCTCTACCATTCTTCCAAGCTCTCTAATGGTTCTTTATCCTGAAAAAGTATTCAGAGGCTCTCCCCAGTAAACAGAATAGTCACAGCATCTCGTGGTATTAGGTAGAATATCAGCTGGACTTCTGTATCCTTGCCCCAAAATAACAGTGATCTCAATAAGAAAGGTGATCATTTCTAACCCAACATTTCAGCCATTAAGCAGTCAGAGTGGTATGGTAGCTCCCTAAGGTCAGGCAGCCTATCCCCCTTTATCTTTTTACTCTAGCATCTTTGTTTCTTCTTGATCCAAGATGGTACCCATCACATCCACATCCAAAGTAGCAAGAAGGATATGAGAGAATGGAAAATGCTTTTTTTTTTAATGGCATGACCCATACATTCTATCACTTCTGCCCCCATCTACTTGACTAAAGCATATTCATGTGGCTACATCTAGACGTAAGGAAGGCTAGGAATTGTAGCCACGTACCAGCTAAAAATCAGGCCTTTACTACTATAAAACAAAGAATGAAGAGATTTTGAGAAACCCTTCATAGTCTCTTCCAGACAACTCCCTTCCCCAAGTCCCCAAATCTTATATCCTAGACTGAAGTTGTAATAAGAAACAAAAGGATAACAATCTAAATGAAATCAAGCCAAAGGCCAAAGCTGGCTCTTGAGTTAGAGAGAGGTCACCCACTTTAATGAATGAGGTCAAATATTTTGCAAGAAGATTCTCTATAATAGTGGTTCTTAAATTATGGCTAGAACCAGCAATATTATCCCTCAGCATCCCTGGGAATCATTAGCAATGCAAATTCCTAGGCTCCACCTAGACTTACTAAATCAGAAACTCTGGCGAGAGAGCCCAGTAATGCATGTATTAACAAGCTCTGTAGACAATGCCAGGACATGTTCAAGTTTGAGACCCGCCCCACTGTGTACGGCCCTTCACAATAAGTATCTACCAACTCCTGCGAAAGGCACCAGGGACCTCAGTAATTCTTGTGCTCAGGTAGGCAATGAATTGTTCAGTTAAAGAAATGTTTTGATCACCAAGTGGATTCTAAATTGTGTGTAGACATACATATATATATATACACACACATAATTTCAGGGAGTCTTTAATTCTTCCTAAGAAGTATTCTGAATATTATTCTTGCCTTATATCTTTTCAAAAACAACAGTTATACAGCAATGGATGTGAAATCCAGTGAAGGCACATATTTCCCTGGCTGTATTTATTTGTCATCATAAAGATGTGGATCAGGTCTCTTTGAGATGCAGTTTGATGGACGGCAGGTCTCATGGGACTTTCAGAGGTAAAGGATGCCAGTGGCTGGTTCAATAGGTGGAGGGGGCAAAGGTCTCTGGTTCATACTTCCCAATTACTTTCCCTTTTTGGCTTATGCATCTGAACAATTACTTATATACACTCTTCCCTTTCTCTTCAAGTTTTAATACTTGTAAGAGATAATACATTGTCTTTATAATCATTTACAGCAGGGTCTCTCAAACTTTAATGTGCCTATGAATCACCTAGGGATCTTGAGAAAATATACATTCAAATCCAATAAGTCTTGGAGTCAGATCTGAGATTACACTTGTCTAACGAGCTCTCAGGTGAGACCTCTGATGCTCCTAAGACCATAATCTGAGTAAGAAGGATTTGTGTGTAGTATTATGGGGTAGAGAATAGAGGAGCCATTTCAGAAGGCATACCAAATTTAGTTGAAGAAGTTACTGCCCATGGGGACTGTTCAAATTCAACATGGAACACATTTAAGAAAAGAGAGAGAGAGAAAGAGACAGAAGCCAGGTCAGTTGATGCACACCTATTATCCCAGTCCCTAGAAGGCTGAGAAAGGAGGATTGCAAATTTGAGGCCAGTCTCAGCAACCTTATAAGACCCTATTTCAAAATAAAAAATAAAAAGGGCTGAGGGTGTAGCTCTGTGGTAGTACAACTCTGGGTTGAATACCCAGTATCACCCACACAAAATGAAAAACAAAAAACAAAGACATATTTACTAGGAGAAAAAAGAAAAGGGCACAGTCTGCTCATTCCCCTAAATACTGTCCCGCCCTTGCTTTCAGGGCAAGACATCTTCAAAGTGTAAGTTTTCCCCTGAGAGTCATTCCGGTTGATGACGGTTTTCCCTACTGCGTGCATCCATGTACTAAACAAGTGCTAAGCAATCTACGTGCTGAGGGAGTCAACTCAAGTTTCAAAGCATCATCCAAATAAGCAGAGGGGACTATCATGGTCCCACACCCAGGCTGGGCTCTTTAGCCCTTGGAAGTGCCTCCCCCATCACCACCAACACAACTCTTTCTGTCCATCAAAGCACTGCCTCATCCCCAGAACATTACCTCAGAAGCAGGATTTCGCTTCTCATTGGGTTAATAGCTTTTAGTTATAGGGGCTCAATTACATTTAGCTCCATCACGTTACCTTGTGAGGAAACAAAGATGGTGGAGTAGACAGAGGCTGCCTTTCCTGTTGCTCTGAGACTCAGAACTACAGCAGTGGGATTACTGCAACTGAGTGAAGTGAGCGATGGCGGCATTCACTGAAATTCAATAATGGACAGTCAGGGACAGAGAGTCCCAGAAATTCTGGTGTTCGAACAGAAGATAAGGAAGAGTCCATTGGTGCTGAGGCAGTGGTGGGGACAGTACTGGGTCATGGCAGAGAAGAAAGGTAAACAGAGACAGAGGGCAAATTTGGTATGGGCATACCCGTAGAGCAGAAAGACCATCTGAGCTTAGGTGAATCAGAGCAGGAATTTGAAAGGCCCTCGTGTTTCTCAACGTGTGACCATAGCGCTGGAGCAGGAGCCACTTTGAGGAAGTGTTTCTCGTGTTTCTCAACTTGTGACCTTGAGCGCTGGAGCCTGCTGCTGTGTCAACCCAGGAGCTCTGAGCAGATACTGCCCCACTGTCCCAGCCAGCCCCTACTGTGTGCCCTAGGGTGTACCTGGCCGACCACGCTGGAAGCACGCACAGACGAGATCATATCCAGGGGGAGTCAGGTCAGAGAGACAGAGGCGAGCGCAAGTCATTTTCCCTTTGAGGCTGGTGGCTCCTGAGACCCGTTGAAGATGGGGGAAACAGAACAGGCGGGCGGGACAGCCGCGGGGACTGAGCCTCGGAAGGCCGCATTCGCGGGCCGTGGGGTGTAGGAGACCCGCTGTGCCTCCTGCACATTGGGAGCACCCTGGCGGCAGAATCCTCTGGGGGCCCCTGAGCTCCCGGGTGTTCGAACAGAAGACAATTGTCCATTGAAGCTGAGGCGTGGTGCAGGCATCTGCGAAGCACGAGGGGTACGTCGGTCTAATCTTTCCGGAATAGATTCCATCCTATGAAGCTTCGGCGTTCCGATCTGACATAGAACCCAAGACTTCCGGTTTAGAACTCAGCCCCGCTTGAGGGTGCATCCATCTAATGTGTCCGGACAAAACTCCAGTAGACAGTACTTCCCGTTCCGTCCTACCTGGTACTGGTGAGCAGAGAAGCTGAGAGCCATTTCAACCAGCTTATGGTTCCCGGCCAGTCCCACCAGCACCTTGGAGAGGAACACTAAAGGACGAAGGGGTTTTGTTGTTGTTGTTGCTTGTGGTACTAGGGATTGAACCCAGAGGCATTCTACCTCAGAATTACAACCCCCAGCCCTTTTTTTGTTTGAAATGGGGTTGTTGAGAGTCTCACTATGTTGCTGGGGCTCTCCTCAAACCTGTGATCCTCCTGTCTCAGCCTCCCCAGTACTGGGATTACAGGCGTGCACCACCACGCGGGGCTGGACAAAGGGTTTAATAACCCCATCCCTTGCTCTATGGGGAACATAGCCTAAAAAAAAAAAAAAAAACAGAAGGAAGGGCAGTCTGGCAAAGGCAGTGAATCACCATCTTTGTCTAGTTTTGTTTTGTTTGCTTTTTGTTTGTTTTTTTTGTGATACTGGGGTGTTGAACCCAGGGGCACTCTACCTCCAAGCTACCCTCCCAGCCCTTTTTATTTTTTGTCTTGAAACAGGATCTCACTAGCTGAGAGTCACTACATTGCTGAGGCTGTCCTCGAATCTGCTATCCTCCTGTCTCAGTCTCCCAAGTACTGGTACTGCAGGTGTACACCGCCACACCTGGCTTGTCCACCACAGTTTTGAAAGAAACTTCTTTTCTTTCTTTCTTTCTTTTTTTTTTTTTTTTTTTTTGGTTAAGAATTTTTATTCTTCTGTTTCTTGATTGGTGTGTGTATGTGTGTGTACATATATTATTGTATCCTTTTTCTTTTTGTCATTTTTATCCTTTTGATATTTCGCTTTGTTTTGTTTTTTAAGGGTTGCTGGGTTTTTTGGTTTGGGTTTTTGTTTCTCTTGTTACTCTTTACCTCCTCCCTTTAGTAGGCAAATTCTTTCTTTCTCTTATTTCTTTTACCTGTTCTTCCTCCTCCTTTATAGCCTTCACTTGATACGTCTCTTCTGATTCTTCTCACCACCATTTGAGTATTTTAAATTTTCATTTGCCTTCCTAACTCATTTTCTCTTCTCTTTTACTATCCATAGACCTACTTTGCTTATATAATTTCTGTCCCCACCCCTCATGCGGTTGTGGTTATTTGTTCTGTGGATGTTCTAGTTGACACCTGGTGTTTACTTTCATGCTATATCTAGTTCATGACTGTTTGTTGTTGCTGTTGTCAAACGCTGACCCCACCACTCCTGTTTGGGAGTTTATTAATGCTACAGATGTCAGATAGGTGCCCAGTGTTTATATTAATGCTGCATCTTGTTCCCTGCTGTTGTTGCTGGGTTTTATTTCCCCTTTTCTGTGAGGTGCTGGGAGTCTACTGTGACACTTTGAGTCCTTGGAGTAGATACCGTGCTGCTGAGCTCCACCCCCAGTTCAGCTAAGAGATAACAAACTTGCTCCATGAATCACCACCAAAGAACTAGTAGGAGACTCTACTACAAAACCTGCTGGAAAATATATTTAACAACTTGAGAAAGGGTTAGAACAATGTGAAAGAAAGAAAATAACTGCCAACCAAGTTTACTATATCCAGTATAAACTTGGAGGTACAGTTTACTATATCCTTCAGAATCAAAGGAGAAATTTTAAAACCTTTCAAGATAAGCAAAAACTAAAAGAATTTGTGACTGCCAAACCGGCATGACATAAAAATATTTAAAGAAATACCACACATCGAAGAAATTAAAACAAAAACTCAGCTTGCAAATGGGTGAATCTCATTAGAAGAGTAGCTAAGCAAATGAGAAATAGGACCAAATTAAACTGAACAGGCACTTCTCAAGAAGTACAAATGGCCAATAAATACATGAAAAAATGTTTGACATCATTAGCAATCAGGGAAATACAAATCAAAACTACACTGAGATTCTATCTAACTCCAGTTAGATTGGTGATCATCAAGAATGCAAATAATAATAAATGTTGGCAAGGATGTGAGGAAATAGGAACCCTTATACACTGTTGGTGGGACTGCAAATTAGTACAATCACTATGGAGATCAGTACGGAGGGTTTTCAAAGGACTAGGAATAGAACCACCATATGACCAATCTATACCACATCTTGGATTCTTTCCAAAAGAATTAAAGTCAGAATAGTATAGTGATAACATGCATGTCCATGTTCATAGCAGCACAATTCACAATAGCCAAATTATGGAACCAACCTAGGTGTCCATCAACAGACAGATGGATAAAGAAAATGTGGTATATATACACAATGGAATTTTACTCAGCCATAAAGAACAATAAAATGATGTCACTTGCAGGACAATGGCTGGAACTAGGGAATATTATGCTAAGTGAGGTCAGCCAGTCTCAGAAAGTCAGGGGTTGTATGTTAGAAAGAAAATGAAAAGCAAAAGGGACATTAGTTAAAAAGGGGTAGGAGGGAGTGCGGGACCAATAGAGCAAAAGAAGAGGACCAGGGAAAGGAAATAGGAAGTACTGGAAAAATAAATTGACCAAATTACGTGCATGTACAAATATGTAACAACAGGTCTATTATAATGCACCAATACGTTTTTTTTTTTAAATAAACTTAAATGAATTGTTTTTAAAACTGCATTACGAGCCGGGTGCAGTGGTGCTCGCTTGTAATCCCAGTACTTGAGAGGCTGAGATTGGAGGCTCCGGGTTCGAGGCCAGCCTCAGCTGCTTAGTGAGGCCCTCCGCAACTTAGTGAGACCCTGTTTCAAAATAAAGAATAAAAAATAGGACTGGGGGTATAGGTCAGGGGTAGAATGCCCCTGGGTTCAATCCCCAGTTCAGCAAAAGAAAACAAACAAAAAAAAAACTGCATTACTTTGCAATTATGTTAAAGAACACCGTTTTTCTGGGGGCGGGGAGGGGGCAGGTGGTTTATCCACAGGCGACCTGAGATCACTCACTTCCTCTGTCTACTTAAAGATCTCATGTTCAGCATTTCTTTCCTTAACTCAAAAATCATTCTTTTGGTCAGGTCTTAATAACAGAAAAGCTATTTCTGATGTATAGCTCAAACATTCTTAGTGTCTTAACCAAAAGACTAAACTTGCTGCTTCTTTACTATTCCTTAAGGCAAGGTGAACTTCTGGGAATTCCCCATATACAGCCTGAAACTCCTTTCCTCATTCTCCACAAAACATCATTTAAAAGTCTTAAGAGCTCTTCTCTTCAAGAGAAATCAAGAACCAGGAAGGCCCTGGGCAAATTGAACACCTCTCTCTTTTTTTTTTTTTTAATCAAAAATCAAAAACATTCCTGGAAAATTATAAAGTACATAATGGGACAGAGGAACAGAATTTAAGAAGCTTGTCCTAAAAAGTTTCAGACATATATTCATCTTGGAACTGAGTAACTGAAAATGTTCTAGAGATAATATAGATAAGAGGGAAAAGAGAGAGAGTGACATGTACAAAATACAGACCAAGTGCTTCATAATTACACCATTCATGGTTAGATCAGTGTTTCTCAAGTGATGTTTCTTTTTTGTTTTTTGTTTTTTGTTTTTTGTTTTACAGTACTGGGGATTGAACTCAGGGTCATTCTACCTTTGAGCTACACCCCCAGCCCTATTTTTTATTCTTTATTTTGAAAAAGGGTCTCACTAAGTTGCAGAGTACCTCCCTAGGTAGCTGAGGCTGGCTGCAAACCCGGATCCTCCGGTCTCAGCCTCCCAAATGCTGGGATTACAAGCGTGAGCCACCATGCCCAGCTTCCACAGAAGTCTTTTTTAGACATTTTTCTCTCAATCCAACCCCATGAAATTTATTTTTTATTTTTAATTAACAAATATAAACTATGTATTTATGGGGTACAAGGTAACATATAAACATATCATAAAACAATTAAACTATTTAACATTCATATATATTTATCATTTTGTGGAAAGAAATTTAAAATCTACTAACTCATTAATGTTCAAATACACAGTATTGTTATTAACTATAGAACCTATGCCGTATGACAGATTTCCTGACGTTATTTCTCCTAAGTGAAAATCTGAACCCTTTGATCAATATCTCCCCCATTTTCTCCCCTTTTCCAGTGAAATTTGAATATCAGATAAGCTATACGTCTGTTCACACACAGTATCTATATACTGGGTTTTTTCTCCTATCCCAAAAGTCAGGTGTTGCCCTCTTGAATGTGATATCACCCCTGGTAAGAATGCTTGGGTTAGATGCTGCTTAGTAACAAACAATCCTAATCTCTCAGCAGCTAGTTACAACAAAGCTGTCTACTCACATTCCCTGCATATCACAGATGAGAGGGGGTGCTGCTCCCCAGGTCTAGCCACCTCAGGATCCAGGCTGACAGATACCAGTTCCAGCACTACCAGTTGCCAACCGGAGCAGGAGAAGGGTGCTCAGGAAACTCTCACACCTGTACTTCAATAGTCCAGCTGGGAAGAGATCCATGTCATTTCTCATGTTAGCTGGCTGGCCAGAATTAACTATATGGCCTCCACAACCACAACAGGAAATGGAGTTCATTGTAGACCTTGAAGAGAGAGAGCTGCAGAAAATAATGAGTAAATAAGCAAAAGACACCGAAGACTGATTAAAAAAAAAAAAAAAAAAAAAAAAACATTTGCCTTTGACTAGCGCTGCTCATCCAAGAGAATATGCTGCCAACCAAACACAGAGACTTCAGGGACGATGGAATGGTAAATTTTCCTAGTCCACGACTCACCTGAGTTCTCGCTGGAATTAATCAGCAAAGACACTTCCCCTTCTCCCACCACCCTGTCCAACATCCAGTCTATTCATACCTCAACCTCCCAGTCGCCACAAACACCACATCCTCTCTATTCGCCTTACGACTTCTGCTTCAACTCCCTCATTAATCAAAAGCCAGCAAAAGGAAGTTAAGAGGCTAAGACGGTTGGGGAAACTCTTTAGGTTGCAAAATGATTTAGCTGCATACCTTCAGAGAAAGCAGACCACACATGGCTTAACACGCTAGGAAGGCTCTTTCAACCAAATGAAATATGGTAGGTGCTCAGTGAAACACTCGGTAGATGAATGTGCGTGTGGCTAGATAAAGCAGCCCTAGAGCCCATCTTCGAAGGCCTCAGTCATACATTTTCCCTTTTATGGCTGCCTTTCCTATCTCCAGGTGGACCAGCGGTGTTCTCTTTTCTTTTTTGTTGTGTTTCAGTCTTAGCTAAACAACAAGCTCCGTTCCCTTTGGTCCTGTCCTTGGCTTGACATCTCGACTCGGATTACCTGTGTTTATTACTCCACTTCCTCTTTCCTTCCTCTCTGTGCGCACACAAGGTCTTCTAACTTGGCCCCTTAGCTCCAGGCTGTCCCCTGTCCAGTTGGACTCATGACTGTTCATGTCTAGAGGAAAGGACCTCCTGACATAAACACACTGACAGCAAAACAATGACTTTGATCAACCGAAAGAAAGACTTTTGCAAGATGCCAGATACAGGCGCACAGAGTCTTTGGTGCAGGTTCAGCCAAGACTTGTTCTAAGTTTGCCGTTTCTCATTTTTAAATATACTCATGAAGTAAGGCAGTAACAGTGAGGACTTTCCTTCTTTCCACACACAGTTTCATGATCAAGCACCCCTGATGCAGTGTGCTGTAACTCCTCTTGACTACGACAATCTATGAACAAGAAGCAGCCAGTTGGTCCATTGTAGGCAGTTCCAGTGTTCAAATGGAGGCTTGTCTTCCAGAACCTGCTGGCACAATCAGACGGTCCTGAGAGGAGAAAGTGAGGATTGATTAAAGAGTCAAGACTCCATGTTCTCGGGAGGGCTATCAGTGAATACTGAAGCACCGAGTTTATTTTTCAGGGTGCTTTTATACAATAATACAAGGAAGATCATCTAAGAAAAACATCAGGCAAATTTGATTCATACTACAGAAAAATATCACATGTAAAGATTAAAAACATACTCTTACAGAAAATCTCATTGTTTTAAGAAAACACATTACTCCTGAAACCCTTTAGTCGTATGTTAATGTTTCACCTAACCTATTATCTAAAAGTATATTGCATACTTCTGCCCAAGTTTACCATCCAATTGACTATTTTCATTAACCCTTAAGAAAACCTATTAACCTTATGAAATCCTACTAACTTTGTGGCCAGCGCTTACGCGCACACCTGACGTCCATGGTTAGCACACAGTTCTTTTATACACTCTTGGCGTCAGCATAGAATGTACTTCAGATAGACGTGGACTGTATACAGCCTTTAGACCCTTAGATCTTAACTCTTTCATACATCATGGTCTCCGACACTTGTCACAAATCCAAATATCTAGGGTACTTAAAAATACAGAAATGTTATCGAAGGCTGTGGTAGGACAGGGTCGGGGCAGAGTGAAGACTTGGGAGTGGGACTTAGATTTGGTATTTTATGATCAATGTAGTGAATAAAAATACTACCAAGGGAGGGAAGAGGAAGATGAGGTTCCCAAGCCAGCAGGGAAGTTTTAAGTCAGAAATTTTCAAACTAAAACTCAGAAGGGGCAACAGAGACTTGCTCTGAGCACAAATCAAACACCACGTATGTGCCAGATGGTCATCTGGGTTGTCTGTATCCCGTCACATGTCAGTCCTGTGTGTGCTTCAGATAGAGCATAGATTTCTATTTCCATCTCCCTTAATCTGATATTCTTGACAAACAACATAATGGAGAGGAAAGAGTACAGACAGTGTAGAAGGAAAAGGATCTCGCGTTAGCCTTTCAGTGCAGGCAGTATATTCGCCATAATGCACGGATTTATTGAGCACCACTGGAGACAGGCACTGCAGTAGGCCCTGGAGACGTAACAGCAAACCCAGACGTGCCCAGATCTCATGCAAGTGACACCGACATAGCAAAAGAGATGATAAGCAAGTAAATAAGCAAATGAAGAGGTACTTTCATGAGAAATAAATGCCAGGAAGAAAATTAAAATGAAGTGAACTTTGAATGACATGAGAGTTGAATGTTACCTTAGCTAAAGTGGTCAGGTGAGTTTTGTTTTTTAAGACAGTGTCATTTGAATGTAACCTAAATGAGGAGAAAGGGGAAAATAGGTACAATGACCCCAGGGCACTAATGAGTTTTAAGAAGGAGGAGAAGGTCACACCTGGAGAAGTGAGGAGGGAAATGGTGGGAGGTGAAGCCGGAGCCAGAGCCGTGTGCAGACTAAAAGACCAGGGTAAAAAGTTTGAACTTGATGGGAGTGTGGTGCACGCTTGTAATCCCAGGACTTGGGAGGCTGAGACAGGAGGATCGCAGGTTCGCAGCCAGCCTCAGCTGCTTAGTGAGGCCCTCTGCAACTTAGTGAGACCCTGTTTCAAAATAAAGAATAAGAAATAGGGCTGAAGGTAGAATGCCCCTGGGTTCCAGCCCCAGTATGCAAAAAAAAAGAAAAATTTTTTTAAAAGTTTGAACTTCCAAATACATGTATAGGATAGTTAGCATGAGTCAGATAGAGTTAGGATAATGGAGCAAGTCTTTGTTGTTCCTTCTGAGTTTTGGTTCTAAATTCACTTCATTGAACTTGTTTCCCCCTGTGTATTCTATACCACCCTTATACTTATTGCAATAGCTAAATGAGAGGCGGTCTCACTACTAGTTAGTTTAAAAAAAAAAAAAAAAAAAAAAAGATAGGCAGATGTGGTGGCACAAATGTGTAATCCTAGCACTTAGGCTGAGACAGGAAGATTTGAGGCCAGCTACAGCAACTTAGTGAGATCCTGTTTCAAAAAAGTAAAAATAAAAAAGGGCTGGGGTATATATAGCTTGGAGGTAGAATGCGTTTATTCTGCATCTGTCCTACTACAAGTTTCTTAGAGGCAGACCCTAAAACGCATGCAATTGATTTGTTAAGACAGTGCAGCCACTGAGCATGGTGGCACACTCTTGTAATCCAAGAGCAGCAGAGACATGAGGATCCCAGGTTTTACTTATAAAAGCAACGTAGTGAGGCCTTCTGCAACTTAGTGAGACTCTGTTTCCAAATAACAGTGAAATAGGACTAGGGCTCTAGCTCAGAAATAGAACGCCCTCAGTTCAATCCCTAGTACCACCAAGAAAGAAGGGAAGGAGGGAGGGAAAAGAAAGAGGGAAGGAAGGAAGGAAGGAAGGAAGGAAGGAAGGGAGGGAGGGAGGGAGGGAGGGAAGAATAACCAATAGAAGCCAGTGTAAGGGAAGGGGACGAAGTCAAATGGCAAAGGTGAGGAAACTGGGGAAGGACACAATGATCAAAGTCAGGCGGAATCCCACAGACAGGGAGTGACAGCCCCTGAGGGGACTCCGAAGGGAAGATCATTTAACTTAACCCCCAGGTGTCCCAAGCCGAGCTTTCATGGTGTCCTGCCCAACAATCATGGATGAAATGCCATTCCAGGATAAGTATTTCTTTTTTTTTTTTTTTTTTTTTTTGCGGTACTGGGGATTGAACTCAGGGGGCATTCTACCTCCGAGCTATACCCCCAGCCCTATTTTTTATTCTTTATTTTGAAACCGAGTCTCACTAAGTTGCGGAGTGACTCACTAGGTAGCTGAGGCTGGCCGCGAACCTGGATCCTCCGGTCTCAGCCTCCCGAATGCTGGGATTACAAGCGTGAGCCACCACGCCCGGCTTCCATTCCAGGATAAGTGAGTTCCAGGATCTGAATGCAATCCAAAGAGCTGCAGGCGGTCACTGTTGGAAGCAAAAAAACACACTAAATGTGCAACACACACACACACACACACACACACACACACACACACACAGTAAAATTAGTCCCAGAGAGTCTTGCAGAGCACCAATATAATCCACTACACATCCCGTCTAAACTACCTAGTTCCAAACTATGGCTCCACTTACTCTCTGTGAGGCTCAGTTTTCTCATCTATAAAATGTATATAATCTCATAATGCATTTAAAATTCCTGGCAGATAGCAGACACTCAATAAAGGTGTTTTTTTTTTCTTTTTTTCACTCAATCAGGCATTCCAAAATTCCTGCACCAATCTAATGGAATATTCTCCCATTGATTGCTTTCTCATACTCATACGACATCATAAAAGCTCCAATAATTTCCATGAGTATAAGAGCTTTATAATAAGGTCAGTTGGTAAGGTAGAGGATTATCCTCAAAACCTTCAAAGAGAAATATAACTGCATTCCTACCTAATTATACATCAAGGCATCCTTTAGAATCACTTTTCCCCCTGGGGAGGACTAGGGATGTTCTTAATAATAACCACGGAATGTCATTAGCGATCATAAATAGATTTAGAAATCACGAATGTCAAAAAAACTTCAATCACATTCTTTATCGTGAAGTCTATTATGGGGAATAATAGACTTGCAGCTGCTCTGTGGATTCTTGGATGTATCTCACTGTTTCCACAATTGGAGTGCCACGAATGCTATCCCGCTTCCTAACAACGTAGGTACAAGTGCACTGCAGCAGAAATTTTTTTAAATCTTGATTAAAGGACCCAGTGCCAAAGAATCTCTATTTAGCGCTCAACAGGACTTTGAACATTTAATTGTGTTCACGTGTCTTTTATCATCCCACTTCCCAGCGCCTACATTCTGAGCTGTTCCAGGTTGGCCCGTGTCTTTTCCATCCATTAGAACCTACCCAGGACAAGTAAAGGGTGACCTAAAGTATGGAATTAGAAACCAAATTCCATATGTCCAAGGTCCCACAGGAACAGGCTTGAAAGGAGAGTAATACATTCTACCCCTCAAAGCCAACACCATCTATTTAGATGGAAATTAAGGGGACTTGATTGATAAAGATTGCTCCTGAGATGGAGTTGGCTTAGACTCCTAGATAAAGATGGATTATCCTCCGTGATTTCCTTCCTGCCTTGCCAAACTCCACTGAAATTCCAGTAATTGGGGGAAAAAAATGTATTAACCCAAAAGGACAGAGCAGAAGAGGAGACAGCAAAGGGAAGGAGTTGAAGGTGGGACTGAAAACACAGAAAGTAAGTTAAAAAAAAAAAAAAAAAAAACAACCCACATACTGAACAATAGGGACTACAGCCTCCCTCCTCCATCTGCCCCAAAGTGACGGTTGCCAGGCAACTTCCTGCCCCTTCATCCCACACCTGTGTGGAGGCTGGATTCTGGTCTGGAAAAGCTGAACAGCACAGATATAAGATGTTCTTAAGATTTGTGGAATCCCCCATGAACTACACCTCGCCCATAGGACCTTCCTTCCATCCACTTATGGTGAAAACCAGGAGTTAAAAACTAACTCTCTCTCTCTCTCTCTCTCTCTCTCTCTCTCTCTCTCTCTCACACACACACACACACACACACACACACACACACACACACACACACAAACACCTTGAGTCTGCTTTCTAGGGCCTCACTCTCAAAACTCAAAAATGAAAGATCACCAGTTTTGAGAGCAGATTTCCAGCATGAAATCCCTGAAACAAACAGAAAAGAAGCATCTAAAGGAAAGCAGAGATGAAACATAGAGAAGTTTTTAAAATCTATATAGCATATCTTTTTTTTTTTCATTACTGGGGAATACTTTTTCAATACTATTTCTGAGCTACAACCCCAGCCCTTTTCATTTTTTTTAAATTTTTGAAACAGGGAAGGACTTACAGAGAGATGTATAAAACAGTAAAATTCTCAACTATATAGCAGAAAATCAAAAATAAATTTCAAGTAATACTGTGAGACTACTAATTTGTTTCTTTCTCATACGTGAAAGATGAAAAAGTTGATCTCATGGAAGCAGTGAGTAGAATGGTGGTTATGAAAGCTGGGATGGGGGGGGCATGCGTGATTACAGTGAGATGTAACTAGAGTTAATGATATATTCTTGAAAAAATGCAAAGAGAGTGGATGCTGCCGGGCGTGGTGGCGCACGCTTGTAATCCCAGCATTCGGGAGGCTGCGACCGGAGGATCCAGGTTCGAGACCAGCCTCAGCTACCTAGTGAGGCACTCCGCAACTTAGTGAAACCCAGTTTCAAAATAAAGAATAAAAAAAAATAGGGCTGGGGGTATAGCTCGGAGGTAGAATGCCCCTGTGTTCAATCCCCAGTACCGCAAAAAAAAAAAAAAAAAGAGAGAGAGTGGATACTATGTGCTCCTCACCACAAAAATTATAACCATGTAAGGCAATGCATTTGTTAACTATATTAACTCACTTAATGGTTAAGTGAGTTAATCACTTTTAACCATTTTAATAAGATTTAATCATTCTAAACTGTATATGTGCTTCTGAAACATCTAGTGCATGACAAAAACAAATAATATGGTCTGCCAACTTAAAAATAAATTTTACAAAACACTATTAGGTAAAAAGTAGAGTTTATATCAGAAATAGTTTCTAAAAAAGTTGAAAGTGATTGTTTTGGAGAATTAGAGTTAAGGGAACAGAGAGCCCTATTTTGTCCTGTTTTAGCACTGTTTGATTTTATTGCTTTTAGAATGTAGATACAATTTTTTTTTTCAGTACTGAGGATTGAACTCAAGGGCATTCTATCTCTGAGCTATACCCCCAGCCCTATTTTTTATTCTTTATTTTGAAACAGGGTCTCACTAAGTTGTGGAATGCCTCACTAGGTAGCTGAGGCTGGTCTCGAACCCAGATCCTCTGGTCTCAGCCTCCCAAATGCTGGGATTACAAGTGTGCACCACCATGTCTGGCTTGATACAAAATTTTATAGAAAATGAGGTTGTTTTTTCTTAATGTGAGGAGGGATAAAAAAATTAATTGGCCTCTACGACCCATTCTCTATCAATAAATGTACATGGATACAAAATTGTTTTCAGTGGGATGGTACCTAGTTCAAGAGTGTCTTTACAGAAATTGTAACTCAGCCAAACAGCCTTTTAGAGACTAAGCCAATTTGGAACCACAAATCAAAAACATACTCAGTTCACCAGAAAACAAAGATTCAAATCAAATAAATAAAATATCAAGTTTACTTTAGGCTGTAGACAAAAAAAATGTATATATTGGCCTTTCGGTTTGGATTCTCTTTGATCATTTTAGGACACACACATACACATATCACTATTCAAAACCTCCCAAAAATGTGTATTCTTTTTTTATTATTATTTTACTTCTGATCATTGTGACTTAGCATAAACATTGCAACCTACTTGTTGGCCTTTCTTCCTTGTAAATCTGCCAAATAAAATACTACATGTCCAGTTAAATCTGAATTTCAGATAAACAATTCTTTTAGTATAAGTATGTCCCAAATATTGCATGGGACATACTTATGCCACAAATTACTCTTTGTCTATCTGAAATTCAAATTTAACTGGGGAATTCCATATTTGTATTTGCTAAATGGCAACTCTGTTTTCAGGGTTTCAGCTGTCTAATCACATCTCCCAACTGCTTCTGAGTTAGTCTGAGCTGCACCTGCCTTTTTCATGCTTCCTCTCCATCATCTGGGTTCCATCTCCAGCCACCATTTTTCTACCAGAGTCCAAGCCAGATGCCTGACTTCAGGGACCCCAACAAACCAGGGCCAGCCACTTGCCCTCAAAACCAAACAGGAAAAGTTATGATTAAAAAAGCAGGAAAAAAGCTTTGATCTCTATGGCCATATTGGGAAGACAAGGTGACATTCCGCATTCCCAGCCCTGCCTTCAGGTCGCTGCAAGGAGCTTTAGGTTTAAAGCAAGGAAGACTTGGGGCAGGGGCAAGGAGGGTGCAGAACCACGCAGTGTTGGTCCTGTGGTCTGGCTCATCATTCTCTCTGTTCTCTTCTCTCTCTTCTCCTGGTTCTGTGGGGTGACCTCAGAGAAGTTCCTTATCATTGGAGGGACTGATTCATACTTGCTACTCTAATTTGTCAGAGCTGTGATCCTGGAAAGGGGGCAGTTCAGTTCCTATGAGCTGACTGCTCCTGCTTTGGGGGCAGCCCCATCTTGGGGTGAGGGACCTGCTGCTGCAGGATGGCGTGGACAGTGACCAGAAACAACTTCAACAACAACTCCCTCCTCCTCCCTCCCTCCCTCCCTTCCTCTCTTCTTCTCCTCCTCCTTCTCCTCCCCCTCCTCTTCCTCCTTTTCCACTCTTCCTTTTTTTTGTTTTTTGTTTTTTGTTTTTTGTATTGGGGATTAAACCCAGGGGCATTCTACCTCTGAGCTACACCCCCAGCCCTTTTTATTTTTTTTTATTCTGAAACAGGTTCTCGCTAGATTTCTGAGAGTCTCACTACATTACTGTGGCTGTCCTCGAACCTGCAATCCTCCCGTCTCAGCCTCCTAAGTACTGGTATGCACTACCATCCCTGAAGACCAAAGACGTCTGAGTGCCTCTCCAGGGGTGTTGAAACAGGAAACCCTGAAAGCTGACAGTCTAATGCCCCTGCACATCTCCTCTCAGTCTTGAAGGGGGAAAGGATGGGATAGGTAAAATTTAAGGCTAATAAACCTCTTCTAACCAGTTTTCAGAGGGATGCCCCTTAAATGACCAACAAGCCCACAGGCAGAGCTGAGCAGGACTCTGAAGACAATACAAAAGGAAGGCACAGATGCCAGGCTTCGTCTAGCTTGTAGCCACCCGGAGGGGACCTGCAGGCCCAAGCGAAGAGTCACTGCTGTGAGCTAAGGCAGCGTCTCTGAGTCCTGTTACGATTTCCTCATGCCTGGTCCTGGAACTGCAAGGCCTTGGTCACCCCACATACGGCGCTGTCCCTGCCTTGCCGGCCTCAGTCAAGGAGCGATGCACGCAGGATGGCATTCCCCTTGCTGCCCGCCGCTTGCCACCTGCAGTACCCTAAGAGTCTGCGTCATTGTGGAAGATTTGGTGACAGTTAACACAGAATACTAAGTAGGATGTAGAGTAAAACAGAAAAAATTAAGACGCTCCTACTGAGGTCTCATGAAAAACTCACTTCCTTCCCTTGTTATCAGCTACTGTCTATCCTCTTCCGGGTGATGAAGCATCCCCTTTGGTCCTCCAGACTGCCAGTTTCCTCTTCCCATGAGAAGGCTCCAACTCCACCTGGTGTCGCAGCACATGCCTGTGATCCCAGTACTTGGGAGGCTGAGACAGGAAGACCGCAGGTTCGAGGACAGTCTCAGCAAGTAGTGAGACTCATCAACCTGGTGAGACCCTGTTTCAAAATAAAATAAAGGAGGACTTCCGGGAAGATGGCGACGGAGTGAGACACGTCTCAAGAGCCGCTGTGAGCTCGATTCAAATCAGTCGTGGATCCAGTTTTTTGAAAGAAGAAAAAAAGCAACAAAAAGGTGGAAAACGCTGCGAAAACTGGAATACAGCTGAGCAGAACCCGGAAGGCCGACCAGGGAGAGCAAAGAAGCCCGTCTCCGCGG
>PVLC010015938.1:0-36357 GCA_004027655.1 Graphiurus murinus
TGTTCTCCCTAATATGTGGATGCTAGGGAGGGGATGTGGCATAGGAGGGTCTCCAGATGAAAAGGAGAGATCCTCGATAAGCAACGAAGTTGATTTAATTGTAGTGGACGCAGGGGGCAGAGGGACGCCCTAAAGCACATGATGTAATTACACAATCATATCAAGGTCACTCACCGAAGTGAACCTGAGGGGGAGGGAAAGGGAGGGGATTGGGGTGGGAATTGGGGAAAGGTTCAAATGAGAACTGTGTGCAAATATGTTGTTAACAACTCGTACTTAACAAAGATGTATGCTATATTGCACGAATTACTACAATAAAAAAATTAAAAAAATAAATAAATAAAATAATGCTTTGTAGAAATTGAGCAAAACTGAGGAATGAACTGTTCAACTCCTGTAGGTACCAATCGTTAACAAAGGCAATGGGCAAGGATCCTTTCCATAGAGCATTCACAAAGGAGAAAATTAGACATAATCAAATACTCACTAATTGTCATGTTGTTGAATATGTTGAGATACATATACACTATATAAAACTATGTATCTATAAAAAGAACAAAGTTGATCCACAAGTGGCAAAATAGATAAGTGACATATTATTAATCATAAAAGAAGCCAATCATCAAAACATGCATGCAGTATGGTACCAATTATGTTAAAACAATTTAAAATGAAAGTATTTTCGTGCATGCATATGTAAATGCATAGCAACTGTATGAATGAATATTTATCAACCTGAAATCAGTAGCTGTGTATAAAAGGTCAAAAGGACTGTAATTATAGATATCCACTCTCTTATTTTACCTCCATACATGTATTCATGTATATTTTTATGTAGTTTAAAAATATCTATTTTCTATAGATCAAACATCATACTTTATATTTTATATGCATATTTTTGTGAATGTATTCTTCAAGTTAAATAAGTTGAAATTTTTATCCAAAATAGTTCTTTCTCTTAGAAATTTAAAATATACTTTAATACATTACAGTCTGGAATATGCTATGCAGCCAAACAATATTTTGAAGTTTGTCAAGTCAATATTTCCTAAACTAGCATCCTTTTTTCCCCTAAAGAACATCCAGTTACTATCTTTCTTGTATGTAATGATGTATTCGAAAAATGTTTGAGAATGCTGAAATAGAAATAGAAGAAAATAAAGGATTAAGGGGAAAAAAAGAAAGAAGTCCAATACTTGAAGAGTTGTTGCTATACTATGATTCAGTATAAAACGTTTTTCTGGGTTTCCTGCCAGCTGAGAGTGAGAGAGCTGTGATATTAGATGCTCATTTCTTTTAAGGGAGGAAATGATGTCCTCAGTAAGCAAAGCTTTCTTTTATTCTAATTCTGAAAGAAATGGCAACTTTAGAGAATTGTGTAGAGGCTACAGTTGAGAATGTCTTTACACTGTGATGTTTGCTCAGCTTTGAATGTTTAGTTAGATTACAAATTAGTAAAAGTGTTTTATCTACACAGATAAGACTGATTTAAAAAAATTTTAATTATAAGATTAAGAAAATATAGAGGAGAATGAAAAAGTATTATGTTTCTTCTATGTCATACATCCTCATATATGAACATCATTTATCCATTAATCCAAAAGGATAATTTTTCATCTTTCATCATGCAAGCTGTATCAACCACTATGTTAGGAAGACTTGGAGCTGATGTTTGGCTTTGAGTTGCTCCTAGTCTGTAGATCTCTCTCAATGTAAGTATTTATCTCCAGAAACAAGCCAAAACATTAGGAGGCCCCAAAGAGAATAAAACAGAGTCATTACAAAGTTATTAAATTCAGAAATCTTACTTTTTAAAGCTATTATTAAACACACCATGCAATAACATGAACAATTGACTTATTTTTATCTTCAAAAACAGAGAGAGACGAGAGAGAGAGATGAGAGAGATAGAGAGAGAGAGAGAGAAGAAAAAGAAGGAGAAGGAGGAGGAGGAGGAAGAGGAAGGATAATTATATTTAGGACTTAAATGATAATTTCCATTGTTAAAAAATTTCTTCTTGATATTATTACCTTTTAAAACATAGAATTTGGCAGAACTATCTAGTATATCGATCCTCGTAATATTAGTATGCACACATTTTAGGTGCTTCAAGTCACTCTGAGCAAAGTATTTCTTGCTACTTCTGCCTTATGGTGAAGGAAAGAGATGCTCAGAGAGATTATGTTTTGTTGTCAAGGCATAGAAATGACAAAAGGTAGAACACTGACTCTAGAGCTCAAGTATTTATTTCAACATCTGTTCTTAAACTAGTGTTTTCAATTAATAAGAAAATAATATTATGACAATACTCTGGTGCCACTATTAAAAATAGTACCCTCAGCCGGGCGTGGTGGCGCATGCTTGTAATCCCAGCAATCCGGAGGCTGAGACCGGAGGATC
This sequence comes from Graphiurus murinus, assembly GCA_004027655.1. Lineage (NCBI taxonomy): Eukaryota > Metazoa > Chordata > Mammalia > Rodentia > Gliridae > Graphiurus > Graphiurus murinus. The sequence goes on from PVLC010015938.1 coordinate 2,402, forward strand.
CAGGTTCGCGGCCAGCCTCAGCTACCTAAGTGAGGCACTCCGCAACTTAGTGAGACCCGGTTTCAAAATAAAGAATAAAAAATAGGGCTGGGGGTATAGCTTGGAGGTAGAATGCCCCTGAGTTCAATCCCCAGTACCGCAAAAAAAAAAAAAAAAAAAATAGTACCCTCAAAGTCTGTGTTATACAGAAGTGTCAACTCATTTCCATTTGTGATTGATAAGATGCCATCTGATGAGATGCTGAGCTTTGGGGGGCAGATACAGGGGTGTAAGATGTCTTTACTACTGCAATCCTTACATCACCCGAATATTGCTTTGGCCCTGTCTGGGGTCCCGTGGCTCAACTTCCTCTTTGCTCTGAGGAAAAGCAATCTTTGTTGTTCTCTCCACCTGGGGTCTGCTTTACTTTCTCTCCTCATTTGTTCCAGATAGTAAGATATCCTGTAAGGTCACGCCCAATTTAAGCTCTAATTTTAGATCTTGGAGGTCAGAGTGTCTGAAATGTGGTATTTACTATTTTTCTGTAACCGGTAATTTTCCCATAGACTCCTGGGAATTGACTCTATCCCGTCATCTGGCATTGCCCTAGGAAATGATAAACTATTTTTTCCCCTAACCACTAAGGCAACAGGAAAATATTTGTTGGCTCCTTCTTTTGAAAGTAACTAAAGAAATGCAAATGAGAATTAAAAACAATACCACCACCAACAAAACCACCTTAGGCTAGAAGAATTGCAAAAGTTTATTTATATTGTTTTTTTTTTTTTCTGGTGAACAGTTGTTAACCACAAGAAACTACATATATCGTAAGTGTTTTATTTTCAAATATCCATCTGGTTCACTTGTTTTATGTAGTTATTTTCCCCCTTGCGGCATTTACTCTGTTACAATGCATGGATAATTGCATCCATGAAGACTCCTGCAGTGCTGTAATAACTATACAAACTCAAAGATAGCTTTTGAATAGCATAAAGCAATCCTAAGGATCTCATAAGCTCTCTATAATCAATATTGTACCATTTTTGAATGGGGCGTAGAAGTGAGAGAAATACTCTTGTCAAATATGAGACACATTGAAAGATTCTTTTGTTCTCCCTATGGTGGAAAGTCTTTCGACAATTAGAGGTAAAAATTCTCTAGGCAATATTCTAATTACTTGATATTTTATGTACAGAAAAATGCTTGGCAGGTTGCAGAAAGCCTAATCAATGTTGTTACATTGAATTGTGTCTTTATGCAGTAAATATGTAACTCTATGACTAGAAATAAAAAAAAGCAAAATGTTCACATTGTATTTATTACTTATATTTTCCCATATATTTTTATGTTTGCTACCATAAGCACATTGCTTTTAAGTAGCCTAAGTACTTTTAAAATCTAGATGAATAAAATAAAATTCCTCTCATTCTTTCCTGTTTTCTAACTCCTACTCATTTCTCAAGATTTATGTCTAGTAATGTCACCTCAAAAAAGTATTTATCCACTTATTTCTCACCTCTCTTCTTGCTAAACTGGGTTTTTCCTCCTTTGCAATCTCATAAATTCTTATTAAATTAATATTAATAACACACTTCATCAGAGCATTGGTTTATATACCTGCTTTCTATTCTACAAGCCCCATTAACTCATGGAACATGTTTTATTCGTGATCAGTTTCTCTGCCCTTCCTCTTATGGCACATTACCTGTCATAAGTATTAGAGAAAGCTATTGCCAAAATATAGGAAATCATTAGCTGAGTATGACACAGTGCTATTAATAACACTAAATTTACAAGCAAATCTATGATCCCCAATTTTGAAATAATTTGGATTATTTTCCATTATGTGAAGAACCATCAGTGGTAGATCACATATTGATGGTTATATTTTTGGTAATCATGTAACTCACACATAGAAACTTTCTAGTATTCTAAGTTAATTCTTCATATAGAAGCACCAACCTTTGAAAGAAAGTTGAGGTTTCTTAGTGACAGAAGCATCACTGAATGGTCTAACAAACTAAATTCTAAGTGTCATTTCTTTGAATATTTCCCCAAATCAGTTTTCCCAAATCCTAATCAATGCATGCCTGTCATTCTTTAATAATAGTATTCTCTAATGAAAACATGGCAGCGATTATGCCCTTCCTTCATTTTATAAGGCACTTTTGAAAGTATTTTATCTCTTTTAGAACACTCAATCACTACTCATAACAAGGTAGCATTAAACCAGTATCTTTCAGATCAAAATAGTATGCCATCAATGTAACTGCAGTATGCAGCAGGCCAGCTGCTGCCTCAGTTTTTTTTTTTTTTTGCCGATCAACTGGGAGCTGAAAATAAGAGAAAAACCCAGGCGCCGCACCACACACACAAACACACGCACACACCTTGTAAGGGGAACAAATGTTCTACTTTATTGAGCAACCTTTGTGACATAAATACTGAGGGCCAACCTTGAGTACCCTCATAGACCCCAAAACCCAGACAGTGCAGCATCAAGTAGGTTCCGGAGAAGCATTTGTTATTCACATCCTATGTAAATGATGGAAAACAAAGACATGGGTGTGGGTCAAAGACCTTGAAGCACAGGATTTTAAGGAAGTTACAAATTCACTATCCCCTGGGTGGGGCAACAGGCACTTACAAACTGGTTGAATTTTAATTGCCCAAAGTAGCTATCTAGCTCCTCAATGTCTTTTTGCTTTTTATATAAATCTTTTTTGCTTCCCACAGCAGTAGTCTCCCTTATCCATGGCAAATATATCTTCTGACCCCCATTGGATGTCTGAAACCAATGATTGTACAAAACTCTATGCAAACTATGCTTTTCCTATACATAGATACACAGATTTAATATCTTTTTCATCAGAATTAAGCATTTATTAGTGTATCCTTAACTTTTGCAATTTTAGGTATAATAGCAAAACTAGCAGAGTTTTTTTTTTTTTTACCTTCTTCACAATTTCATGGATAGAAGATTTGTTCTTACTGTAATTCTTAAATCCTTAGCAATTTCAGCATATCATTTGTTTTCCTTTCTTACTAAATTTGAAACTTTCACCTTTTCTTTTTAAAAAAGGAATATATGGCTTCTCTTTTGCACATCTGAATTGCCATCATCACTACTCTTTAATTTTGGTGGCATTATTAAGTAAATTAAAGGTTACTTAAACAGAAGGACAGTGACATTATGACAACTGATCACATAATTGATCAGAGACAGTTACGAATACATTGGACAAAAAAATGTTCATGTCCTGTTGGGATGGAGCATAGCAGGACAGTTTTACCCAAAATAATATATAATGTAAAATCTGTGAATTGGTTATTTCTCACTCAACATTTTCAAACCAAGGTTGACCATGGAAAACTGAAACTCCAGAAAGAGAAATCCAGAATAAAGGAGAATATTGAATATGTTCTGAAAGTATCAAGTAGAATTTTCTCATTGAAACTTTTATTTAAGTTATTGCATAAGTTGTATACCATTGTACATGAAAAGAGAATGCATAAGTTATTGCATAAGTTATATACTATTGTACATGAAAAGAGAATCTTGGATTATGAACATTCTTAGTCACTTATTATACATTGCAAAAAGGTTGAAAGTTAATGTACTTGGTGACAATAGATGTTGTTTGACCTCTCATGAAGAGAAAAAGGAAAATATTCTACATCTTAGAGAAATTTTTAATAAAATTGATTCATGTCCAAAACTGGTATACTACTCACCAGGAAAAGCAGGAGAGAAATGAGTAAAGAATGGAAATAATGACCTACAGAGTAGATCATCTTCATAACTAATGTAAAACAGAGCAATTGCTCTTCTACATAGACAGGAATGAGTGTCACAGAAAGGACTGCAAGTTCTCCCAACAATAAAGCTTTTGTGACCAAATTCCACTAGTTGTTTGACTTCTGAGACCAGGATGCACCTTCCATTGGCAACAACATCCCTACAGTTGGAAAGTAAGACCTTCTAATTTTCACTGTTCTCTGCTTCTGCTCCTTTTGGCAGCTCTAAGATGCATAATTTCAAACAAACCGTGTTCAAATATATGTATATGCACCAACTTGAATCTAGCAGATGTCCCTGACCCCATGAAATGGGCAAAAATGGAACTATACTGCCATAGACATATTTGGGTGATATGAAACTGTTGCATTCTCCCTGAAGTAGAAAGCTTTATTGACAATATCTATCAGGCATTGGAATTTTCCAACATAATAACATTTATTAAAGGAATTCTATTTATGTATGCCACAGCCCTATGTTTTAGGATTTGGTAGTTTATCCCTCTATCATTCTTTAGCATCAGATACCATTGAGCAATGGAATGACTCTCTTGAAGACAATCTACAAAAGCCTGTCCTTCAATACTTTCTACAGGACTGTGTATTTCAGTTAATCTTAGCTGCTTAAACTCAGAGACAACGATACAGTGCTATGCTCTACAAGGACTTTCTGCTGCGTAATGCTTCTTTGTATTTCGATATCAGATATGGGAGAAGAAGAAGGATAATGCATCCAATAATTCAGAACCTTCATGTTTCTATTCTACCCTATGAAGAGTTTTATTAATTTAAGACAAAACAGTATATTATTACTACCATTCTCCATCTTGCTATGTTTACCTAAGACTTTTTGGAGATTTTGCCGCTTCAGTTGACAAAGAAATTTCAATTTTTTTCTCTCGTTTTTCTCACCCTCTCACTGTCTTCTGCTACAGAGTACAATCTAGCTGAAATCTACAGACTCTAATAATTCTGTACCTCAAAACCCATCCTTGCTTCTCCTTTATTCACAGAAATTTGCATCCACGTGAATGGAAGGAGATTTGTTTTTTGCATTGAGGATGAATGAATGGACAGTATATAAATTACTTAAGATCCCTTTGCATCCAAGATAATACTATATCATTCCCTAGGACATTATAAGGAACATTGCTACAGTTATCTTTTTTATTTTTTATTTTTTCCAGTACTGGGTATGGAACTCAGGGCATTCTACCTCTGAGCTACACCCTCAGTCCTATTTTTAATTCTCTATTTTAAAACAGGTTCTCATTAAGTTGCAGAGGGTCTCACTAAGTTGCTGAGGCTGGCCATGAACCTGCACTCCTCCTGTCTCAACCTCCCAAGTACTGGGATTATAAGAGTGTGCCACCACGCCTGGTTACAGTTATCTCAGTTAACTTTTTTTTTAACAGATTTCTTTTCCACTGCAGTTGCCCATGTTTTACTTCATTGGAGGCAGAATGATTTCTATTGAACATTTTTTTGCAGAATTTATGGTTGCAGGGGAAATACAAGCTTTCTATCTGGTTTCCCAAAGAAACAGTTTTTAGGTAAACATATATGATCTTGGGATGCTGGGGATGGATGGCAGAGGTTGAATAATTTATTTTACTTATTTCCTTCCTTTCTTACTACAGATATGACTAGCCCCAATAGCCACCAACAACTGTCCCATTGGGTAGTTTATAGTGATGTTGCAAATTCTTCCTGAAATCTGATGAAGATATGGGGGATCTTATCAAATCTCATTTACATTACTAGGCAATTCCTAGTGACTCCTAGCCAATCATATCTTCTTGATGATTGTCATAGCCTCTCTAGCCTATTTACCTTAGTCTTTCACATAAACCACAGAAAGTTTTCATAAACCACAGAAATTATACCAAAGTTTCATCATTTCCTTCAGCCATAGATTGGCATGTTTATTCTAATATCTTGATCTTTTAAAAAGCTGCAATTACTTTGCATAACAAGGCTTACTAAGAAACCCTTGACTCTTGACTGTATTTTTTTTTTGTCTCCTTGAGGCAATCAAACTCTGTCACCATCTTGAAAAGCAGAAAAGCTTTATGCCCACAACAAGAGATAATCAATACTAGCTAGACACATAACATCACCTCAAAATAAACTGTTGGTACACACTTTGTCTCCCTGAGGGCTTGTTTTTCTCTGAAGTAGGCAGACTCTTTTCCTTCCACTTAGATATAATACTATTTGCACTCTGGCAGAAGCCATCTGATCTTTCTGATGACTCAAAGACCATGGGTGGAGGGCAGGTCACATCATCCATACAGTTTTCTCGTGCTATCAGCAACATTCCTAGACTAATAAAGCATATATGGCCTTCAGCTGATTTTTTTTAAATGACAATAAGCAATGTTTTAATCCTATCCCAGGATTTTTTATTGTGTTTTCAGTTTATGATTTATAACCAGGTGATGTAGATGTGCCCACAAGTTCTTCTAATGAAAATTTTATTAACTCTGTAGTCTTTGTACTTATACAGTATGTTTCTCACCATTTTAAAAAGAGGCTCTGCCAAGGGTTTAACTTTCCCCCATGATGAGAAGGCTTAAATTTAATCAGTTCACCTAGGGACTGATGGGTAACCAGAAAGATGCTTCTTTGTTGAATGGATGGGTGGATGGCACAGGCAGCTTCTCATTTAGGTAGCCTAGGAGTAACCTGATTCAGTACAAGGGACTGTAAAGTGTACATCTAGTACTAGCTCTGGGTAATAAATTCCTGAAGGCAACTCAGGCAATCAGTCTGTTCCTCTCATCAGCAAGAACAGCTCAAAGAATGGGAAGTTCAAAATTCTTCAATTATCAGTGTTATACTATAAATCAGGCATTTCCTTTCTCCTCTCAATATCTCACTAAACAAGTAAGGAAGGAGGTAAGTTAAGTTCTTTTCCTGGAGCATAAACTACAGTGTTTCTTCTTGTGTGTGTGTGTGTGTGTGTGTGTGTGTGTGTGTGTGTGTGTGGTGGGGTTACTGGGGATTAAACTCTAGGGTGTTCTACCTCTGAGCTATACCCTCAGATCTTTTTATTTTTATTTTGAAACAGGGTCTTGCTAGGTTGCTGAGAGTCTTGCTAAGTTTCTGAGGCTGGCCAGGAACCTAAGATCCTCCTGCCTTAGCCTCCCAAGTATTGGAATTACAAGCAAGTGCCCCTCCACCTGGCCAATATTTCTATATGATGCCCAGTTGTATTGGACAGGGAGGTAGTAAGGACTTTGAGGACTGCACATAATCAACTGACCTTCTACCTATAATCCCCATGATAAACCTGCTTTATACTTGTACATGATATCTATTCAAGTTTACTAATAATCATGAAAAGAAATACTTGAAGCAAAAATGAGCAAAAAATCAGAAATACCTATTAATATCAAAGACATGAACAACTGCTGTTCTCTGAAACTATTCCTGAGGGTGTGATTTGGTATAAAAACTTTACAGTCATGTTTAATAGTACCTAATAAGCAGAACATATGTGTACACCATGATGTGGTAATTCATGGTCTAGGTATGTAGTCAACATAAACACATACATGTGTTCCCCAAAAATCATGTACAAGAATGTTCCTCACTGCACTGATCATCAAAGCCCACACTTAGAAGCTACCCAGATGTTTCTCAATTGTAGAATGATATGCTAAACACTGACCATATACCAAGAAAATTTTCAGTGTAGTGTACAACAGACTGATTTCCAGCTGTGAGAATCTGTGTCTCATTGCCTGAGGCCCTTCTCTGGTTGCTAGATTCACTTTATCACAGACACAGCAGATAGTAAGCACCAGAGAATTAATGCTCAGGAGGAGCAGCTCTGAACCAATGACTGTTGGGAGTGTATGTGCAGATGCCTCAGCTCGCCAGCCCTCTGCTATATTACCTTTAGAGCATGAGTTCTATGTAGGCTTCCAGGTTCATCCCTTGCAACTGAACCCTAGTTACCTGCAGGGATAACTTCCCTGATAATGCCTGTCTCTCAGCTTCACTTTCTCACCTTCATACTCAAGTCTCCTAGCAACCCTTACCCTTAAAATTGCCATTGCCCCGAAATTAGATACTTTTACGAAAGCTGTCAGAAGTATAAGGACCATGATGAGGTCAGTTGTTTTTTATCACTTGAGAAAGTAGCTAATGGTATGAATCATCTAATTACCAACTTAAGGCACAGTGTGAAAGCCAGAAGGGCTTTGGTAGTGTGTGTGAAAGACTCTTATCTCCTCTAACCAGGTTGCACAGAAAATGATACCCAGAACAAAATTTGACACTAAAAATTTTAAAGAAGGCTGAAATTATAATCTGTAGCATAGTTTCCTATGCTAAATTCAGGACCCTACAAAAGAGGGGAACTCAGAACACACTTTGGAGTATCAAGTTTGGTGCTTATGAACCTACAACTCCCACATTTCTCTGAATATTGTGAGCAGCAATGTGACCCATTTGTCTTAACTAAAGAATAGCAGCTTCTTTTTGGCTATAGATTGTGAAGAGGCTGCATCACAAGATATTCTTGTCTCTACAGAATCTATTTCTAGCTCTGCTTTGGGGACAAGGAAAAGATTCATCTGCAAGCCCTTGGCCCAAATGGTTGTCCTTAACCTCACCTTTGCCACATAGGCTGGCACTATTATCCTTGCCTTTCAATAAGATCATTTCAAACACCTTTTAACAGACTTCTTGTTATCATCTTTCACTTTCTACCATCTTTGCTTAACACACATACCAGCCAGAACTGCATCTCATGACTTCTCAAAACACATCAGTGGTGTTCTTCCTCTCTCAGAATAAAACTCAAAATGCCTATAGTGGAAAAGGGAGGACAGAAAAGTCCTCCCTTTGATGACCTCATCCTCCACCCATCATTTTTTCTTTCCCTTCCTGTTCCACAGATAAACTAAGCATGATCCTATCCTAACATGCTTAGAACAGTTGTATCCTCTGTCCAAAATGCTGTTCCTCCAGATATTCATGTTCCTTACTACTTTCAAATGTCCTTTGAATTTGCAGTTTCTTGATGTAGTCTTCTCTGGCCACCTTATTATAACTTCTAAATCTTCCTCTTCCTGGGACACCTTATAGGACTTGCTTGTATTCCTTTTCTCCAAAGTCTTTGCTATCTTCTAATATATAATCTACTTCATATACCTGATATAATTCATCTATTAACATATAGTATATATAATTTTTATATATTTAATCTATGTATTACCTTTTTCTTTCTTCTAGAAAGTAAGATTTATGTACACAGATAAAACTTTAATTTTCTACGTCATAACTCTTTTGCATTAAAACAATATCTAACACCACGTAAATGCTTGATTAAGTGGTTAATGAATTTATACATAATTAATACATGAAAAGAAAAAATAAAAAGTGGAAAAATGACAATAATAATAATAATAATAATAATAATAATAATAATGATAGCAGCTCCATATTTCTGAAGGCCAACTAGGTGTGTAATAAAACAGAGTAATTCTGTAGGTAAATATTATCATTTCACAGATGAGAAAAGCAAGCTCTGGTACACTTAACACAAAGTATAAGATCACACAGAAAGAGAAGAGCAGGCTGAGAATTTAAACCACCTGAGTTATGTCTCAATGGTTTCTGTATCTTAACATTGACTCCATCAATTTCCAGCAGTAAGTCACTCTTTTTTTACTACTTAATATTTTAATCAAGAAATATATAATCATATCTATAAGCAATATATAAATCTACCTGATTGCAAAATTAGGTCCTGAGCCCAGATTCTGGTATTGAATTGTATAGGTGTACATCTTGGCTTCAAGTACTGGTTAAGTCATCTTGGCATTCTTGATCTCTCTGCATATGTGTAAAAAGTTAATAGTAAAACCTCCTCTGTCAGTTGTTTGATAGACTAAAATTAACAACTACAATAAATAAATAACATTGAGAATAACGTTAAGCATGTGCATTATGCTCATTTACATGATAGCATTTTAACATCTTACTCGATCTTCCCAATGTTTTCATTTAATATTTATTGCAATTCTGTGGGGTAGATAAGGAGAGTATTTTATCCCTGTGTTATTCTTTGATCTGACAGTTATTTATCACTTAATATTTGATATGTCTAAGCTTTAAGCTTTTAGAGATAGATAAAACAATTCCTGTCCTCAAGAACACGCAGATAAGAAAAGACACAGAAGGGAATGGATGTTCTGATAAAGGTAGCCTGAGGATGCTGAAAAAATTGAAATCACAGAGGCTGAAAATCATGTCCAGCATTTCCCAAATAATAAGCCTCAGAACTCCACATCCATTGTTTCTCTCCCAAACAAGGAGACACTGTTGAGAAAATGATTTTGTAAGGTAGAAGGTGTGGAGTCTGAGGCTTTTTTATTGCTTTTTAGGAAATTTCCCAAAGTCTTGCATTGCAGCAAAAGACTAATTCCTCCTTCCTCTATCTACCTGGTCTCCAGCTTGCTGATCAAGGCCCTATTACCATTGAATCATAAATAATAATTCTCATTGAGACACCAGGGCAGTGTAAGTTGGATGATATGGTAACAAATTCTCATCTGACTGGTTCATAGAAGATTATGGTGAAATCAATATTTCACTAAACTGGAAATCTACGAAGCCTGCATATGACTTTGGGCAAATGACTTCACCTCTGCACTTTGGTAAATGTTAGCTATCATTAACGGCTTTATGGACTCTGTGATGGCTTGGATGGGAGTCACATACTGGAAAAGAAAACTGAAATGAGATACTGAATTAGCTCAGGGAGAGAGCTCATTTCTATGTTGATTCTTCATCATCTTTTCCATCATGGTGTGTATTGTTTGCTTCTTAAGCAAAGGCGGGTGCCTGACACAAGGGTTTGTAGAGAGTACAAATTCAGAAATATTTTCTCAATGAAAGAACTGTCATCCACACAAAAAGGCATATTAGTTACTGAGTGTTTAGAAAGACACATCTATACATCTTTAGCTCTTGCTAATCAGACACAGTCTCATCTTTTAGACTCAATTCATAACACCTGCAAGTCCTTTAGCGTGGTCTATTTCTTTGCAAGGCAGTTTTCTCTGCAGAAAGACCGCTCCACCACAGCTGCACCAATTAGTCTCCCTGCCTGAGAAGAGTGACAATAGTGATATTTTTCTGGATGAATGATGGACCCACTGGAGAGTCCACAAATCAAAATGTCAATTTTCTTTTCTTATTCAGTTTCTTTTGTGTTGTGTGTTTGTATATAATTTCTTCTACAGAAATGCCTTTGGATAGAGGAAAAAAACCTCTTTTCTTCTTCAAGTTTAACTAAATAATGAAGCAGATCAGTGACAGATTTTGACACATTTTGGAATTACAGTTGTTGCTTACTAAGTGTGGCAACAGCATGAGTCCTTTGAAAAGAGTGATTTAAAAGTGCCACTGGTACCTAAAAAGAAGGCAGGCTAGTAACATGGAAAAGCTTAAGTATGCTTTTGATAATTATAGAAAACAAATAAACAAAAAAAATGAACTTCCAGCCCAAGCAGAAAGGCCTCACCTCAAAATATTTTTGTTCTAATTATAACATTTGCATATATTCAGTTTGTCACAGCCTAAATATTTTATAGCATTTCAAATTTCTATACACTTAAAAATGCATTCTACATTCTTATGTAAGAAGTTGAAAATCAAAACTAAAAATAACTATATTAGTTTCCTATTTTCTGTTCAAAATATTTGCAGTGATAGTGCTAAGTATCAGAAAATTATTTGTGTGTGAGTGTGGTGCTGGGGTTTGAACCCAGGGCATTCTATCTCTGAGCTACACCTTCAGTCCTTTTTATTTTATTTTATTTTTTTTAAATAGGCCTTGCTAAATTGCTGAAAGCTTAGCTAAGTTGCTGAGGCTGACTTCAAACCTGTAATCCTTATGACTCAGCTTCCCAAATTCTGGAATTGTAGTCATTTACCACCACAACCGGCTCTGTTTATTTTTCACTTGGTTATTCAAGGAGAATTTTAGATTAACATGTCAAATTAAAGTGAAAAAAATCATCTTTACTTGGATAAATCGAAGGAAAGTACATGACAAATGAATATATAAGAAAGAAAAAATTAAAACATGAATTCATAGTTATAAATCATGAAAGCCAGACAAGTTTTAGAAAAAAAAATGAATGAACAATGCTTTAGAGTAGTTACTTGAATTGAGAATATGGGAATACTTTTAGAGTCAAACCAGTATCAACTTCTTTGGGGAACATAATGACTTACTAGTTGAAATTCCTAGGTTGATTTCTGACATAGGCCACTTTTGTCCACACATTCTCGTATATGTTATCATTCTTTTCATACAGCATATATGGAATCCCAACAATGTGTGTGGCGCTGTGCTGTATGCAGCTGGGGTGGGGATGGCAGAATGCTGCACACAATGACCTGTCACACAGTGGGAGAAATGATACATGTGCTTAATTAATTATAAATAACAGAGAAGGGAATGTATCATACGATAAAATAATGTGCTCTTAAAATCCAGGAGAGAGAAATATATCACTATCAAATGATGGAATACACAAATTCTTACACACAGGATCTGATCTGGGTCTGAAGGGACAGGAGCTTCTTCACCTTCTGAGAAGATAGAGAAGGTAGTTACAGAAGGTAAAGAAGGTAGCTACTTGCTACAAATACAAGTCTGTAGTCTTATAAAGGAAATGCTCTATGAACCAACTTAACTGGAATAAATATAGAGAGAGGGTATGATTGCAGATGCCTGAAAACCACATCTGACCTACTCAGAAATGTCATGAGTAGGTGGTAAACATTACTGTATAAAATATAAAATGTCATGAAAATGTATGTTATTGTTATTACGTCTTCTAAGTTAAAAAAATACATGGAGTATAGTATTAGTAGCTTTATCAGGATGAATGGCTATTAGTGAAATATATGTTGTAAGTGAATGTATGTGAAAAAGATCAATACAGCAATGTGGATGAAATATGAGGGCCTAAAGAATTCCTGAGTTCTGAACAGTAAGTTTTATATTTTAAGTTTTCTTTTGAAAAGGGCAAAATGGCTATAAAGGATATAAAATCTGAATATTTCCTATAATTATTTTTCTGGAAAAAAAACAATTGTTTTAATGTGTATTTCTGGAAGTTATTTTTATTTATTTGCATACCATAATTAAACTAACAATAAATATAAGCAACAAAGAATTTTACAATCACTGCTCTCACATATTACAAATTAAGTATTAATAAAACACTATAGGGAATATTTGCCTATCTATCTATCTATCTATCTATCTATCTATCTATCTGTCTGTCATCTATCCATCCATCTATCATCTGTCTATATATCATCTATCTGTCCAAGGGTCTTGGCAATGTTCTTCATTTTATGTTTTAAAAATTAGCACAAATTTTCTACAACCTTGGAAAGAGCCTGCAATCCAAAGGTGCTGTCACCATGCTGTCCAACTTCAGTCTCAGGAACTGTGTAAAAATAAATTTGTTATTAAAAGAAAAATAAATTGTACCAAGAAATGAACGCCCCTGAGTGCAAACATTTATATATATTTATATATATATATATTTATATATATTTATATATATATAAAATGTCATATATGCAAATATTCTGTATAAGACCATTAATATGCCTGTGTTTCTATGAGTGGTCCAGAACCTTAACTTTGTTTGACTTTATGGTTCCAACTATAGATAAATTTTCGCTTTATAAATTGAAAGGTTATTTTTTGTAACTTACATATAAATATTTGAAACAAATGAAATGCAGGTACCTACCCTATAGATTTAATTATGTAGCAGTTACAAACAAAATTAAACAAATATTTTGTCTACTTTTATTGGTACATTATACTCTCACATCATAATGTAGTTCAGAGTGAGAGTGACATAGATGCACACAGCACTTGGTGGGCTTTCCCCCAACTCCCTTCCCACTCCTCCCTTCTCCATACAAGATATTAAGATTGGCATTGGTATTCTCAGTTACATTCATAATGTCAGTGGAAGGGTTCGCTTCATTAATTCTCCCACATCCCCTTCCCCCAAACCATCTCCCTCACTCCACTGAAGTTTCTCCTCAGTTATCTAATGTCCCTTTTATATCCCAGTTACTTCCTAGCTTCTGCATATGATAGAAAAAATATGACCCTTCACTTTCTATGACTGGCTAATCTCACTTAACATAAAATTGTGGAATATATATATACACAATGGCATTATACTTAGCAATAAAGAAGAACATAATTATTTCATTTGCAGGAAAATAGATGGAGCTGGAGAACATTATATTAAATAAACATGCTGATATTTACATACAATGTTTGGCATATACAATGATAAAATCGATGGATAGAAACACCAGACTGCTTTAGATAGGAGTGTGTTGTTTCCAAATGTTAGTAGCATGATCTTGGGTATGTCTCTTAACTTCCCTATGCCTTAGTTGTATCATTTAAATCTCTAGAACTAGAGTTATAAAAAGAATGAAATGGAATACTGCTTGTAAACTGTTTAAATACAGTGTTTGGCAGGAAGTGAGTGTCCAATATTTGTTAGGAGTCATTACTATAATATAGTCATTACCTGTATTATTACAGAAATTTGTATAAATTAATAAGTAAATATATTTACAAATCCTTCAGTTTCATTGGTATGAAAACAGCTTGCAGGTCATAAGATGTGTAAGTGAATGGAATTTAAGTAGCTTAAATCATGAGTGCCACAGTAATTTTATATAATCCATGTTTAAAACACTAAAGGGCAATTTGAGATTCTATGTACAAAAGAGGAAACCTATGAGCATAAGTGTAAGAATTCTTTTTATTTTACCAATCACAGTATTAGAAAGAACAAGCAAACCGTGTCTCCAGCACATTGAAGGAAAGGTCACTGAACAGGTTTTCATTTTCTTCTTTGCATTTTTCCTTTTGGTACAAGTGTCAGTTTCAGGCAAGAGCCTATCACTATTCTTTTACTTCTTTTTTTTTTTCCTCTTCCAGATACTTAGGAATCTAAAAATATCATTTTTTTTCACTTGGTTATTTCTCAAAAATGCCTCTTCTACCCTTTTACCCTTCTAGGTTTCTCTATATCCTGCGGACACAGTTTTGCTGTGTAATTTTTTAGTTGCAGTTGTTCGTCTGGAGAAGGGTTAATATCAATTCCTGACCCTGTGAAATAGGGGTGAGGTGAAAAGCTATGTGTCTTGATATGAGATACAGTAAAGCCAACTGAGGGAAGCCAAGGAAATCCAGTCTTGGGTACATGCACACTTATCAGCTTGCAAGCAACTAATCACATAATAAATTATTTACATGTTTAGATTTTCACTGTAATTTATTTATGTGAAAAAAACTGCTATGAGCTGATGAGAATACTTTTTAGTCCAAGGTAAAATTTCAGAACATACTGATGTAATGCATTTTGTGTAGGAATCATATAACACTTAAAAATATTTTTGAAATGATAAAAGTTTTTCTAATGAGATAGATCTTTAGGTGAAATTATATATACATGTATACATACTAATTTCTCATTTTACTTATTAACCACACTATGAAACTGAAAAAATGAGATGAAAATCATAAAAAGGTAAAAATTATCAGCAACATCTTAAACATTTCTGCCAAATTGCCAGTTTTTTGTGGAATATTCAAAATATTACAGTCATAGCTTTAGAATTATAATTCAAGGCTTTTAAAAATTAAACTCTACTTATTTTTTCTTGATAACACCAAATTTTAATTTATAAATTCCCTAGTATGGATTTGATTTGCTTTATTTATAAACTTAATTCTGGTAATAGTAATATTTATAGACATAAAAGCAAATACAAATACACACCCATCCCTGTAACATAGTAAATGGGGCAAAATTATAATTATGTAAATTATTAGTAATCATTAGTATTTTGGATGGGTGTTTAAGTGGAAATTATCACAGTAGTTTATTTTCATTTAAGGAAGTTTTCTTAAACTATAAATAAGAAAGTGTCTGGAAGAAGAAAATTATCATTTTAGAATATATAACAAGGTCATGGCTGGTGCCAGGACATAGAATAAAAACCTGAAACCTCATTGAGAAAACCCAAAAATAATGGATTACAAAAAAATTTAAATGAACTGATGGTAGGCCTGTGTAAAAGTAGCCTGACTTTTCTCTATTATATTTTTTGTGGTATTGGGAATTGAACCCAGGGACATTTTTACTTAGGAGCTACATTCCCAGCCATATATATATATACATTCCCAGCCATATATATATATATATATTTTTTTTAACAAGTCTTGCTTAGTTGCTGATGGTCTCACTGAAGAGCTGAGACCTGTCTCCAACCCATGATCCGCCTTTCTCAGCTTCCCAAGTATGAAGATTGCAGGCATCCAGTTTATATTACTTTTACAAAGAAATTAGTCACAAAAAGTAAAAAAAATCATATGCTCTCTCATATGCAGAAGCTAGGGAGACAGTGGTACATAAGAGGTACTTCAGACGAAAAAGGAGAAACCTTAGATGAGCGAAGAAGGTGATTTAACTGAAGGTGATGGGGGGGAGAGGAACACCCTAATGCACATGATGTTCATTCACAAACTAAATATTTATCAATAACTAAACTGAATTTGAGAAGGAAGGAGGGCAAGGGAGTGGGGTGGGAATTGGGGAAGGGTTTAGTAAGAGATGTGTGCATGTATGCCTTTACCAGCTTGTACCTAACAAAGATGTTTGATTACGATGCAACAATAAAAAAATAAAAATAAAAAAGAAAATATATGGGAAAGGACAACCAGCTCCCTCTTCAGATGGTCAAGCTGGCAGGAGGAGAGCTGGAGGGCCACCTGTTTCCACCAGGCAGGGATGTAAGACTGACTCCTTCGTTCCAGCCGATATCACTGGCCTGGCCTGGGAATCACAGCAGAATGTGCCTGGCATTTTGGTGGAGAAGAGGCAGGGAACGGGATCAGGGCCCGGCTCTTAGGGGTTTCCCTGGTGTTTGGCTGTCCTATGCAGTAGTTTTTATTCAGGTAGGTCCCTTCAGGAAAAAGGCTTTGTTTTAAGTGTTCTGTTTGCTTTTGTCTTTGTTGAATGTTCTAGACTGGAATCTTCTGTAGATCCTTGTCCAAATGTCTACAGAAGACTATGAGGCAATGGAAAAATCCGAGGAAGGACCCATGGCACCCTTCCTCCAGCGCAAGTTCCCTGGGCAGCCCACATTCTGTTTCTACTCATTTAGCCTCTATGTACTTGTCACGTTGTGTGCAGGGTTTTTCAGTTTAGAAGGGGAAGTGTACATCATCCTTCTGTTATGTTCATCTTAAAGTAGGCGTTTCATCTTCTTCTCACAACCTAGTTTAGAAATGCAGATTTTTAAACTAACTTTGAACTAACTTCTTTCCTCTTTCATGGACATATCCTCTAAATATGTGTCTGAAAATTACAGATAATGGACGAAGCTTTACCAGTGACTGAAGATACATATTCATTTTTTTTTCTTTTTCCTGGAGCTGTGAGAGCTGTTTTCAAGACTATACTTTAAGGACTCAGAGAATAAAGAACTTGACCAATATCACACCAGGAGAGTGACTCAGCCTGGATTTTAGACTAGACTTGTGAGATTCTGAACTTGTTTCTCCTCCTCCCCTCCGCTGTACTCCACACTCCTCTCTACTCCATTCTGTTACCTAAGTTATTGCTTTGCATTTTTTTTGTTGTTGTCATTGTTGATAGATCATCAGTTCTCTGTAGACAAATCGTTTTAATCATCTTTTTATGTCTAGCACTTAACACATACTCAGAATTTAAGTGTTTAATAGTTATGTCATAAAGATTTACTTCTATCTGCATTAAAAAATAAAAAGGAAGGCAAATGTTCTTAGAGATCAAACAATTCTTTGGAAAATAAAAAATTAACAGTAAATAAAGCTTTGTAAAAAAGACCCTCCTTTCCATAAGAAAAAGAAGAACTTAGAGGTTGTTATCAAGGAAAGAGGAAAAAAAAGATTTGAAGTAGATATAAAATAAGATCAACTTTAGCTGAGAGTAGAACATGAATGGAATTATTAAATCATCTTCTTTCAGTTTTATCTGCAGGGAATCATCAGTTAAATATGCCAGATGAAGAGTTTGTGATTGAGAACACTTGCTGGACCAAAACCAAGAACCAAAGGTAAGCTTAGGATTTATGACAAATGTTTATCATGTGCTTTTCAACTTGAAGGAAAAGGAAAAAAAAAATCCTAAATATGTCCAGATTGCTGAAAGTTTTGTTTTTCATATAAACAAGTATATCTAGAGACAAAGAAGTATACTTGAACCTCTTAAAACATCACAGCAAGAAACAATGCAAACTTAATTTTCTCTGACTTTTCCCCAGAGTGAGAGAATAATATATTAAAATATTTCTCAAGTGCAGTTTCACCTAAAATTTATTTTATGAAGAGGAATAAAAGGATAATATAAACATTATAAAAGGATAATATAAACATCTCTGAAGATAACAGTGCATATTTAACATATCTAGGTGGTGATTTTCTTCTAGAAAGTTCAATTATGACCAATATACATAAATAAGATAATCAAAACCTAATAGTTATTATAACCATCATAATCTTCATAATATACATAATATATAATTTGGTGAAAATGAAATTCCTCTTCAATTATTTTCATAAATTTTACTTTTAAAAATAAATAAAATTTATTTTCACATTTGTAGCATATATATTCCTCTATTACAGATGGATATTTGAATACCAAAGCTATCTTTTCTTGTACAGAGTAAGCAGGGGTCCTGGCTGGGCAGAATATTTAGACAAGTTTGGGAATTAGTATCACTCTTTCTCCAACTAATTAGTCAAAAACCACTGATTTTTGTGCGGCCTGAGACACTTTAGCCATAGGATATAATGGTTCTTGCAAAAAAGAGGCATATCTGAGGTCAGGAGAGGGTAAACATCAAGGGAGGATAGGTGGTTGGAAAGGAACAGTCTGATTAAAGTAACAGATACATTTTCCGTATATGAGGAGTGGGGAAAGCAACTAGACCTGAGGAGGTGTCATACCTGATATACATGGTCTTAAAGTTAGATTGGAATGGGGCTTAGCTATACCATGATAGGTACTTGAACTCACAAAAACATACCTCCTCTCACTGGGAGTGAGCTTGTCAATTAAAAGTAGAGCCACACTGGATTCAAGGTACTTAGTATTTACTTTATTAATTTTCAACCCTTTCCTTGGCCCTTTTAAGAAAAGTTGTGAGAAGAGTTTAGTGGCAAAGAGGAATGGAAAGTGTAGGCATAGTGTGTGCTTACAGTATTTTAATTTATTCATTTTGCCAGAACAAAGAGAAACCTGGTTATTTCATAATCAGAAGAATTTCAGAAAGTCATTAAACACTAAGTCATAGAACATTTTAAGTGAATATAGAGGCTTATTTTGTTTTGAATTCTCTCAAATTGATTTCTACTAAGTAAAGGAGCCATAGAATAAAGATTTCTGGCAAAGTTGCTGTATTTGTTATTATTCATAGTATGTCTTAATACCTCAAATATTATTTAAATTTCAAAATTTTTCAGTTTTATAGATCATAAGAGTGTTTCCTAAAATACTAAAATGGTGTAATAATTAACTTTATAACATGACAAAAACTGTCAATTTTAAGACTAAAACATGTCTTGCCAAAAGTTTATATAGACTTTTAAAATTTATATTAATTTTTATTTGGGAGGCTGAGACTGGAGGATCTGGGTTCGCGGCCAGCCTCAGCTACTTAGTGAGGCCTTCCGCAACTTAGTGGGACCCTATTTCAAAATAAAGAATAAAAAATACGGCTTGGACTGTAGCTTGGAGGTAGAATCCCCCCAGGTTCCACCCCCAGTACCGCAAAAAAAAAAATTATATTTTTTTCATGAAAATATAGCCTAAATGCAATATGCTTTAAATATAAAATGTCTTTTAGATTTGGGAACACTGTGACTATGAATTTCCATTGCTCATTCAGAATGAAATGTCAGTCTTCATGGAAAAGGTATGCATTATATTCTGTTGTGGTTGGGATTTGCAAAGCTGCATTCCTTTTTAAACACAGGTGGGACTGTGACACCTTGCCATGAAGTGAGGGAAACTCTACTTATAGCAGCTAATTTAATTAAGCATAATGTTTTGGTAAGCAAAGACAGTGTGATTTTATGAAGGTTGCTTATGAAATTGATGGAAGACACTGCACAAAATTAATTTTATTCAAATTATTTGTAAGTGAGCAATACTTAAATGATTGATTGGTTCTCATAATGAATTATGTTCAAAGGGTTTACTTAGCACCATCAGTGTTACTTTCAACATGCATGCATTGATAAAATGGAAGAGAACAAAGAAATAAAAGTGTAGTGTTATTAATGAAATGGAATCAAAGGAAATCATCTAAAAAGGAGCAATTGAGAAAATACATAACTTTATCTTTTCTCAGAATCAGAAGATTGTGCAGGGGCTTAGCTTGCTAGGCTGCTGAACAGTTGGTATTTTAAGCTCCCTTTTAAGTTTGAACTGAAGTTTTTTTTTATTTGTTTGTTTAAATACTATTATACTTAGAAATTGAACACTGATATAAAATTACATTAAGTGAAAGAAGGGTCTTGCTTCCTCAAAGTCACTAACACCAGCATAGCACATTCTGAAATAGTCCAGTTTCATTTACAGAGATACCTACAGAACAAATAGAGGTACCTAAGGCCATTCAGACACCCTCTGAAAGACAGAGCTAGTGATTATTCACCTTAAATCAATGACATGTAAGAAATATTTTATACTTAATATCATCCATAGGGGAGATGTATTCCAATTGAGTGGAGGAGCTAAAATGAAGTTGGAAAAATGTTGAAAATGAACAGTTATATTGTTTCTAAATTATTTGAAGCACTAAAATTTCATGGTTTTATGACAACCCACCTGGGCTATATGATCCAGGTTTTTGATGTTGTTGTTATCCTTATTATTATTCACGTCCTGTCAAAATCTTAAAATTCAGATAATACAGTATATACAGTGTTGGCAAAAAGATACAGAGTGTATCTTTTCATTCCTTTATTCACTGAGATCATTTTAGAACATACAATTGTTTGGCCATGCGAGTGATAAAAACCAGACATGTTGAGAGATCTATTGGTACGGATAAATCTTATCTTGTTTTCCTCCCTAAACTTGGCAGCCACTTTTGACATCTCTCAAGTTAATCCATCAAGGTTAAAGAACAAATCGTAGCATATTCAAGCACTAAATTTTCATTGACTAGGGAAAGCATTGGTTCCCATGTCTTCTTGGAATAAACCACAACATGAAGAGAGAAACTTTTGTGGTGGTTTTGTTTTATTTCACATAGCAGTCAGAATTGTTTATCTGTTCCAAATTAAAAATCAGATTTTTTTATCCTTTTTAATCATAGAGAAATTTAGTGTTTTGAAATAGAAGTAAATGAATGAAGAATTAAGTTTGATTCACACAATGAGCTAATCTAATAACAGAATTAAGTGAAGCAATAATATAGAGCTAGACATAATAAGGGAATTTATATGGGGGAGTGGCTTAGTAGTTATAAGGGGTCCTAAGAAAGCTACTTTCCCAAAACTGAAAGGTCAAAGTCAGGCAACAAGAACTACCAGCAAAATTAACTTTTTCTCTTTTTTGGTATAAAAATGAAAGCATTATGTGCTTGTTTCTGGAAGAAATTAGCCCTGGTGGCACATCAATGAGATCTCATAGGGAATTCCCGACAATCAGTGATCAGAAATCCAGACTGTTTTACATGAATACCAAGAACTCATTGGTACACTTGGAATAGAGAATACAATTCAACTTAAAAGTTGACTAAGATTTAATGGTATCTTCAATTTAGGCATAGTTTTGACACATAGAATATATAATATTTTCTTCTTTGAGTTAAATTTATCAATGTAACTTTGTGGTAAGTATACTTGCCATATTTTAGAAATTACCAAGGATGTATAGAAAATGTGCATCCTTCAATTATACCTTATGTGGCTGAACAAAAGTCTGAAAAAAAATAGGTAGACTGCAATGCTATTTTGAGAGTCAGAGGTTGATTCTAAGAAAAACAATCATTCTCTCTCTTCTTATGATTTAATATCATAAACTTTAAAAATTGAAAAATCTCAATTTATCCAATTTTTAACATTAATTTTAGCACTACATATTGTAAAATTATTCTTATAATTATCAAATTTTAAGCATATACATATATATGCCTTAATACATATATATTAATATATATATATTATATATATAATTATATATATCTGTGTCAAAACTATGCCTATATATATAATTATATATATATTGTGCTTGTGTGTAATATATATAACACACACACACACAAAATTTATTTTTCAGAATTTTTTAGATTCCAGCTCTCTAGATCTCTGGAAGTTAGGACAAGAGTTTTAAAATATTTTTAATAAAATTTTGTCACATTCTGGAATTCAAACCTAACCCCTTGGATCAAAGATGAAGTCAGCTCTCTATCAATACTCCTAGAAAAGTTTGGAACAAGTATTCTTTTTTTTTTCAAGAGCATTCCATATTCTCTGTAAGATTTCCCCCAAAAGTTAACAAATCTGGGGGTGAACTCAGACAAACTTTAGTTGAACTCATTTTGGGATATTCAGCAAGTTCTTCACAATAATACTTTGGAATCTGGAAATAAAAGTTACATGGCTGTCTCTGCTAAAATTTCAGTTACTGATTGACTTAAACCTGGAAGACTTCTATGGAGGATTTGCTCTATGTGTTTGGACAAATCTCCTCTATAAAAGATATAATTTAAATTAAATAATTTCAAATCATGATTGAAACCACTATTAGGAAGACTCATAATCAATGGATATATGAAAAAAAAGTGAATACAGGTAGTTTGATACAACTCCAATGTGTTTTTCTCATAGGTCAGATGTATGTATTTTGTAATAAAAGATACAAACTCTGTGAAGAAGTAATTGTGTTGTGTAGTAGTCATCTGACATTACATTAGAAGAGCATTTGGCAGGTTTGGACATGCACATGAAATGCACATGTTTATATGGTCCAAACATACTGGCTTGCTTAGTGACTATGTTTTTATTCCTTATGATCCCCTTACAGATGCTGGGGAAACAGAGGGTGGGGTGTCCTTATTCCTCTTGTACAGATATAAAATATTCGTAATTGAGACAAATATTTTTATTTTCTTTATATTTCCAGGCATCTGCCATTGAAACAATTTTCGTGTCAGAACATTTTACATTTCTCTTTCTGATTTTAGATGAACATCTGCTCCACTCCAAAATGGTATGTCAAGAAGCACAATACTTGGTGTCTTTGCCCAGTGGTATATTTCTAGAGCTTAACGTAGTCAGCAGAAAGTAGTTGTTATATAAATATTTAATAAGTAAATGGGATGAATGCTCCAATGTTTTCTTTTTCATAATTTTATTATCTATAAAATATGCCATTGAGAAATTTTGCTATATTCATGGAGAAAAATTTGATTCTGATATTAGCTAGCCTACATACTAAGTGGCTATGAAAAAGTGGTTGTCTTTTACTAACCAATATGGATATGAATGTTCTGAGATGATAGGGCCTACATGTCTCCACAATATCATTCAGGGACTAAATCATATTAATATCTTCAATTAATAAACATTTAAAAGGATGAAACATTAAACATTACATCAAGTCATTATATACCTGGATATAGTAGCCCATATTTGTAATAACAGTCCTTGGGAGACTGAGACACAAGGATCTCAAATTTGAGGCTAGCCTCAGCAACTTAGCAAGTACTCTCCACTCCCAATGCAACTTAGTGAGATCCTATTTTAAATTTTAAAAAATAAAATAAAATAGGGCTGGGGGTATAGCTCAGAGATATCATACCCCTGGGTTCAATTACCAGGACCACCCCCCATACAAATCATTATGCAAATATGCTATTTGCTAGTGGGTAATTGGTTTAAATGTATTATATCTCAAATTCTTTTTTTCCTGGTACTGGGGATTGAACCCTGGGGCTTTCTAACTCTGATCTACACCCCTAACCCTTTCTTTTTTTTTTATTCTCAAACAGGGTCTGGCTAAGTTACAGTGCACTGGTCTTGAATCTGTGATCCTTCTATCTCAGTTCCCAAGTATGGGATTACAGATGTGTGCCACCATGCCTGGCTTTCATTGCTTTTACTTTTACTTTTGTTTCATTTTTTTAAGAAGTGCTAGAAGAGCTGGGCATGGTGGCTCACACTTGTAATCCCAGCATTCGGGAGGCTGAGACCGGAGGATCTGGGTTCGCGGCCAGTCTCAGCTACCTAGTGAGGCCTCCACAACTTAGTGAGACCCGGTTTCAAAATAAAGAGTAAAAAATAGGGCTGGGGGTGTAGCTCGGAAGTAGAATGCCCCTGAGTTCAGAATGCCCCTGAGTTCAATCCCCAGTACCGCAAAAAAAAAAAAAAAAAAAAAAAAAAAAAGAAGTGCTAGAAGATACATTTCTAAAATATAAAAGCTTCAGTGTGAGACAATTATTTTTGGTATTCAAGGGTAAAATAACTATGAATAGTATAATCAATCTTAATCTGTAATCTGTACACACATGTATATGACCTCGTATACAAATATACCAGGTGTGTATATATGTGTATGTGTGTGTGTATAGTGTGATACTGGGAATTAAACCAAGGGGCATTCTACCTCTGAGCTACACCCTTAGTCCTATTTTTTATTCTCTATTTTGAAACAGGGTCTCACTGAGTTGCAGAGGACCTCACTAGGTAGCTGAGGCTGGCCAGGAACCCTGATCCTCTGGTCTCAGCCTCCCAAGTACTGGGATTACAAGCATGTGCCACCATGCCTGACTTAATGTATGAATTTTTAAAATCCTCCTATGACTAGTTATTAGAAAAATAATTTAGAGACAATGAAATTCTGAGGCAATATATTTTTATGATGGTGGACATTTTAACTATTTGAGCCAGAAATTCCCAAAGTTTTTAACATTAAAAATCTTCTTTCATCACTACACAATATGTAATGAAACATCAGATTGTTTCCCACAAATATATACTTCTTATTTGTCAACATAAAAAAATGTAAGAAGCATGTACCAACTGGGTGTGGTGGCCCACACTTCTAATCTCAGTACTTGGAAGGCTGAGACAGCTTCAGCTACTTAGTAACGCCCTTGGCAACTTAGTGAGAGTTTGTTTCAAAATAAAAAATAAGGCTGAGGATATAGCTCCATGGTAGAATGAATGCCCTTGGGTGAAATCCTGATACAGAGAAAAAAAGCAACAACCAACCAACCAACCAAACAAACAAACAAACAAAACAAAACAAAAAAACAAAACAAGTATTGTACCAAACCTATTCCAATGAAAAATAAAATATGTAAAATGTTATAAAATAAGCCAAAATATTACCTTATACAGAGAAATTTAAACATGTCAAAATAGTAGCTAACCCCTTTCAGAAACTAGGATAATTAGGATGTAGTTCATATTTTCAAATATAGTAAAGAAATATAGTAAAGTAAAACATATTGTCAACTTTAACCTTTTGAATCTTATAAAAATGGCCATAAATATTAAATCTCTTCTGAAACTGGAATTTAAAAAGACTGAAATATTAAATTAAACTATGGACAAATACGTGTCAATTTTTTGTCACACGCTTGATATCGAAAGAATCTCCAACTTAAATCTGAAAGGAACTAAAAAATTCAATTTCATCTATAAGGGGATCAGTTCAATCAACCTTGACTATTTATTTGCCATGGTTTTCATAATAATGTTCCAAGAAATTTTTATATTTCATCCTTATTTGATCCAACTGGTCATAGCAATCAGCACAAAAGCTTGTTTTTTTTTCCTAAAGAATATATATTTTTTTAAAGTAAGTGTCATTTGAGGAAGAGAGAGAGGGAGGAGGATAAAAGACAAAAAAAGGAGAGAGGAATCTGGCAGTAGGAATATTAAACACAATTCAGTAGTAAAATTGATGGAGCCTTAAGAACTCAATGGTATGAGAATAATTTCTACTTCATTCAAAAGACCCAGTACCCTTTACTACTAATGAATGTATATTTGCATTTCAGTAGAAAGTTTTACATTTTTATATCAAATTTTAACTCTTAAGGCTTTTAAGCTCCTTTTTTGTGTGTTACCTAATAAGACATTGACATCCTTTGTTGAATGACAATAAACAAATCTGTTAGTTTAATTCTGAGTAATATAGCAAAATGTTTAAGAATATCTTATACAAAAAATGTAAAACTAAATTTCTTCACAGTTTTTTTAAATCCTTATCACTATTTGGAAAGTGTCTCCATTTTACAGATGAAGAAACTTTCCCAAAGTTCTGCTACTAGAATATAGGGGATTTGAACCTAGATAGTATTCTGTCTTCAGGGTCCAATCATAACTACCTTATAAAGCTGCAAACTAGAAATGAAGTTCAACAGTAAAACACTTACCCAACATCTGTGAGGCCCTGGTTCTAGTCCCAGCTCTTGGCATGTGTGTGTGGGATGCTGCTATAGACTTAAACTTCTTCTCTTGGACCCAGAAAAACATTTTAGTAATGGTGTGTTTGTGATATAGTTAGCTACATAGTACAGATGCTAAAGAATCTTATACATGACTTTCCGAAACACAACTGTTTGAAATTCAATCTCCAGAAGTGTACAGTAGCCCATTCTTATGTTTTTTCAGTTTAGTATGCAAATATGTATTCACAGCCTGGCCTTTTAGGCCAGTTCATTTTATTTATTTATTTATTATTATTATTTTTGTGATACTGGGGATTGAACTCAGGGGAATTCTACCTCCGAGCTATACCCCCAGCCCTATTTTTATTTTTTTATTTTGAAACAGTGTCTCACTAAGTTGCAGAGGGCCTCACTAAGCAGCTGAGGCTGGCGGCGAACCAGGATCCTCCAGTCTCAGCCTCCCAAATGCTCGGATTACAAGCGTGCGCCACCATGCCTGGCTAGGCCAGTTCATTTTATTATTAATTTTTGCTGAGTCTGTATTTGTCTATAAACCCCTGTTTCTTTCTTTTTTTCTTTTTTTTACACCTAATTTTTTTAAAAATGTAGATTATTTGGCTTATAGAGTTTTCTCGTGTCTAGGTTTCAATGGTTGAATGTTTTTCTGTCTTCTGCTTTTCCTGCAAATGGGAAAGTGGGTCCAGAAGCAGAGTCATTTGTAGCTATCACTTTGGCAAGACTCCAAACAGTTTGTGTTCTTTCATCAGGAAACCTAGGCTATCTGGTTGTCTTCTCACTTGCTATGATATTAGCATGTGTTCCTGTTTAACTCAGATTCATGCATTCAGTGTGATCTGAAAAATGGCAATATTTTTAAGTTTGTAATGAATTTTTCAATTATTAGATGAAATACTTATTTTTTCCTCTTTTCAATATTTGATTAGCCCATGATCATATAGTACATCTACTAAAGACTAAATGCTTTACTTACATTTATGCATTCTCCATATAATAAACTTATTCACCTCAAAAGTGAATAATCAGGAATTTTATCACTGGCATCATAATTAAGTCATAGATTAAGTGCATTTTTATCAGTTTTATGTTCATATATTTCTCATATGCTTTTATTTTCTGTAGATTTATTATCACAGATTATTTACTCTCTTTTCCAATATAATAACTTGTTATGAAGTTTACATCTTTACCATTTTCTATTGTTAATTGTTATGTTAAATCATTTTTAATTCTGGATATCTATAAGGAGGCTAAATCAGGATCTTTTGTAATTTGGAATAATATAACGATTTGTTTCTGAAATTCCCTAGCTCCATTCTGCTTCTTCATTTTCCTCTTAAAATTCTCTTCCAGTTTCTTCTATTTCTCTGTTCTACTTTAGTTTTAATTGTATTCCCTTTAACTTCTCTATGTGTAACTGCAGCATAGAAGGAAATCTATGCTGGTCTCTTTCAAAAGTTTGTAGACTGTGATAGTCTAGTTAGACATAACTGGAACTTTTCACACACCTGATAATGAACTGGTCAAACTCCTTCCATATTCAACTATTGCTTTAAAAAGTCCCATTATGATTTCTTCTTGGCTGCTTGT
This sequence comes from Graphiurus murinus, assembly GCA_004027655.1. NCBI lineage: Eukaryota > Metazoa > Chordata > Mammalia > Rodentia > Gliridae > Graphiurus > Graphiurus murinus. Next base: position 30,335 of record PVLC010015938.1, read on the forward strand.
TTCTAATGCCAGTCATTATTTCTTTTATGATATCTACTACATGTATTTTACCTTACTGATCTTTCTCTTGAATTGACTTTTGAGATACATGGCTTAATTTTTTCTAAATGTCTTAATTTATTTTCCTCACTATATGTTCATAAATATTAGCAATTTTTTCATTCTGTATTTTGTATCAATACTTCAAAAATCTCTGATCTTTTATTCCTGTACTTTTTTTTTTGGGGGGGGGGTACTGGGGATTGAACTCAGGGGCATTCTACCTCCGAGCTACACCCCCAGCCCTCTTTTTTATACTTTTATTTTTGAAACAGGGTCTCACTAAGTTGTGGAGGCCTCACTAGGAAGCTGAGGCTGGCCACGAACCTGCATCCTCCGGTCTCAGCTTCCCAAATGGTGGGATTACAAGCATGTGCCACCACGCCCAGCTTACTTTACTCTTAATATAACCGCCAAGTAGAAGATCCAGGTACATCCAGAGAAGGTCTTCAAATAGTTTCTATCACTTCAACACCCTAACTTTTAAGAGAGAGCATTATTAAATCTTTAATAAGTAAACATCTGAATTGGACTTGAAATCTATGTATTTATACCGTACTCACAATTCACTTCAGTAACCCTCACCAATTGAAATTGGCCCATTGAAGCTATACTACACAGCTAATTAAATGTCAAAACCATAAAATATTTCATTTAAGATGGAATATTCCATAAAATATAATTATAACAGAAAGTTACAAATTAACTCATTTCCTCTGCAGTGTATACAAAATGCACTGTTACAAGTCCCCCAAGTTAATACTTCTTACCTTGGCAAGTTGAATCTCTTTAAACTTCATTGTAGGTGGTCTGCCTCCATGTAGGAGGTAAAAAATAAAGGGGAACAAAACCCCACCAAACATTGCTACCACTCTCAAAAGAAAAAAGTGGAAAACCACAAAGAAATAACTTTTCATAAACTCACTAGAAACAGGATACTAACAAGCAGCTTGACATGTAAGGCAGGATACGCCTCACCAGGGAGGATGGGAATTGACTCCTGGCTTCTGCTTGGTACAGTTTAGAAGGAATAGTTTCTGGGAGCCACATGTGAATGTAACAACAGAGGCACAATTTCCAGTAAAGTGTTTGAGGAAGCATGTATATGATTGTTACAATATAGAAATCCAGGGACCAGCCGGGCATGGTAGCATATGCCTGCAATCACGGTACTTGGAAGGCTGAGACAGGAGGTTTGCAGGTTTGAGACCAGCCTCAGCAACTTAGAGAGACTTTTAGCAACCTAACAAGACACTGTTTCAAAACAAAAATATTAAAAAGGGGCTTGGAGTGTAGCTTTGAGGCACAATGCCCCTGGGTTTGATTCCCAGTGATACACACACACACACACACACACACACACACACACACACACACACGCTGAGACCAATAAATGTGAAAAGTCTCAAGTATCTAAATTTAGTATTTAAAAGCAAAACTGATAGTAATATGGTTTTATAGATATGTAAAAGCAAAGTATATGAAAGTAGTAGCATAAAATATAAAAAGACAAGTATTAAAAATATATTCTTGTAAGCTTGTTTCTTCTTATTATATTTAAAGTGATTATAAAATGATTTAACCTTAGACTTTAGTTAAAGTTAAGTAATGTAAGCCATTGGGCATTTGAGTGTAACCATAACAGTTACACCATTACTATCCATTATTATAGAAAGCATAAAAGCATAAAATAAACAAAATTAATCCAAGTGCAAACATGTAAGCAAAAAACAGGCATAAGGAAAAATGAACAAGTAGAAAACAAACATCAGGTTTTAGGTTTCAATCTAGTTATATAAAAAATTACATCAAACACGAATGGTATGAATATGATAGTGAAAAGATAGATATTGGTAGATTGGCTAAAGTAGCAAGATCCAACTCTATGCTGATTACAAAAAGAGAAATTTTACATATATAGAAATAGATTGAAGTACAAAATGAGAAAAAATACTTTGAAAATATTATTCACAGAAAATTATGGTTACTATAGTAATATAAGATAAGATAAATCTTAGGACAGGGATTATTAGCAGGAATAAAAAGAAATAGCATTGTAATAGAAAGATCAACTTTTCAAAAAGAAACTTCTGGATGTGTTTTCCTTAAAACAAGTCTCAAAACTTTATAATCAAAGATTGAAGAAATTGTAAGAATAGGAAAATCCATTATTTCAAAAACAAATGTCAGTAGCACATACTTTTGAAGAAAAGAAGGACATACTGTAGATGAAAGTTTTGTGTTCCTCAAAGTCATAGGTTAAAGCCCAAATTCCTAACATGATAGAATTAGAAGGAGAGAGCTTTGAGGAGATAATTAGTGAGGTTTGAGCTTCCATGATGAGATTAGCATCCTTATAAGAAGATTTGAACACCAGAGAGATATTCTTCTCTCTGTGCTTAGGCAACAATGAGAAAATGGTATCTGTAAGCCAGAAAGAGGGACTTCACAAGACCCATATCTATCTGCTTATCTTGGACTTCTCAGCCTTTAGGCTTGTAAGAAATGCTTGTTATTTAAGCTCCCCAGTCAGTGGTTTTTCATTGTAGTAATCAGAGCATACTAAAGTAGAACGTATGGACTATTTCACAAGGGGAACCAAAACTCATGATGTCTAAGATATTAAAATCATACAGACTATGTTTTATCTGAATTTAACAAGACTTCAATAACAAAGACACATCTAGAAAGTACAGAAAAATATGAAACTATAATCATTATTTGCTAACAACCCATAGGTCCAAAAATAAGCCACAGTAGAACTTAGGAAACATTTTGAATTAAATGAAAATGAAAGAACAAGCTTATAAAATGTTGTGGCATGAAGATGATGCAACACTTAGAGGAAATATACAACATTAAATGGTTATATTGGAACAATAATAGTTTCAAATCAGAAGTCAGATTTATTGTAAGAAATAATAATTGAGCCAGGCGTGGTGGTGCACGCTTGTAATCCCAGCATTCGGTAGGCTGAGACCGGAGAATCCGGATTCTTGTCCAGCCTCAGCTACCTAGTGAGGCACTCCACAACTTAGACTCACTTTCAAAATAAAGAATGGAAAATAGGGCTGGGGTTATAGCTTGGAGGTAGAACGCCCCTGAGTTCCATCCCCAATACTGAAAAAAAAAAAAAAAAAGAAATAATAATTGGAAAGGAAGGTAAAACTAGATAAACAAGTAAATAATAAATGAGTTGAAATCAATAAAGTTGAATACAGGAAAAACAGGACAAAACAAAGAAATCAAAATTAGTGATGTGTGCATGTATGTCTCTACCATCCTATATTTCATAAAGATGTATGATTATAATGCAACAAGACCCCAAAAGCACAAGCAACTCAAAGGAACATCAATATATGGGATTGTATTAAACTGAAGAGGTTCTGTGCAGCAAAGGAAACTATCAAGAACCTTAACAGAGAGCCCACAGAGTGGGAGAAAATTTTTGCCAGCTACTCTTCAGATAGAGGTCTAATATCTAGTATATACAGAGAACTCAAGAAAATAACAGCTAAGAAAACAAATAACCCAATCAAAAAATGGGCAAAGGATCTAAATAGACACCTCACAAAAGAAGAAACACAAATGGCCAATAAATGTATGAGGAAATGTTCTACATCATTAGTAATCAGAGAGATGCAAGTCAAAACTACCTTGAGATTTCACCCAACTCCAATCAGAATGGCAATCATAAAAAAACATGATCAACAACAAATGCTAGCGAGGGTGTGGAGAAGTGGGAACCCTAAGACATTGTTGGTGGGATTGCAAATTAGTGCAACCACTTTGGAAAACAGTATGGAGGATCCTCAGATGAATGGGAATGAACTTACCATATGATCCAGCAATATCACGCATATTAGGGAGAGCATATGGCATAAGATGGACTCCAGATGAAAAAGGAGAAACCCTAGATAAGCAAAGAAGTTGACTTAACTGAAGGTGATGGACAGGGGGTGGGGGGGAGGGGTGAGCACCCTAATGCACATGATGTACTTTCACAAATATATCAAAGTCAATCACTAAACTGAACTTGAGAAGGAGGGAGGGCGAAGGAGTGGGATAGGAATTGGGGAAGGGGTTAAATGAGAAATGCATGCATCATATATGCCTTTATCAGCTTGTACCTAACAAATATGTATGATTACAATGCACCAATTAATAAAATAAAATAAAAATACCTAAAAATTTTTTTTAAAAAAATTAAAAATCAACTTATAAAAATTATTAATTTTTTATACACAATGAATCCACCAAAAAAGAAATCAATTCCATTCAACATTGCTTAAAAACCAAAATACTTAGAAATAAATCTAACCAAGGGATGAAAAGATTTCTCCTATGAAATTTATAGCAGTTCCATTTACAATAGCTTAAAAATCTAACCAAGGGCCTAAATATCCATTCCAATGATAATTATAGAATGTTAAAGAACAAAATAAATATCAAAATAGTCATATTATTTGCCAGGAATGGTGGCATATGCTTATAATCCCCATACTTTGGAGGCAGAGACAGGAGGATCATAGGTTCACAGCCAGCCTCAACAACTTAGTGAGGGCCTCTGCAATTTAGTGAGACCCTGTTTTAAAATAAAAAATAAAATAGTGCTGGGGGTATAGCTTAGAGATAGGATATCCCTGGGTTCAATCACTACACACACACACACACACACACACACACACACACACACACTGTCAAAAGCAATCTACAGATTCAATGCAATCCCTAACAAAATACAAATGTTATTCTTAACAGACCTAGAAAAGGCAGTCCTAGAAAAAACAGGCTTAAAATTCATATGAAAAAATGAAAGGCCCAGAATAGCCAAAGCAATTCTGAGAAATAAGAATCACACAAGAGACATAATAAACACATTGTTTTAAATTGTACTAAGAGCTGGAGTAACAAAAAGAGCGTGGTGTTGGCACAACATGACCAATGGACAAGAATAGAAAATAGAGAAACAGCCGGGCGTGGTGGCGCACGCTTGTAATCCCAGCATTCGGGAGGTTGAGACCAGAGGTTCGTGGCCAGCCTCAGCTACCTAGTGAGGCACTCCACAACTTAGTGAGACCCGGTTTCAAAATAAAGAATAAAAAATAGGGCTGGGGGTATAGCTCGGAGGTAGAATGCCCCTGAGTTCAATCCCCAGTACCCCAAAAGAAAATAGAGAAACACTACTTGTATTTAAAGCCAGTTAATTTTGATAAAGGAGTCAAACACATATTCTGGAGAAAAGACAGCCTTTTTGACAAGTGGTTTTGGGAAAACTGGATCTGCATATATAGAAAAATGAAACTAGACCCAAATATTTCACTCTACACAAGAGTTAACTAAAGATGGATCAATAAATCTAAATATTAGATGAGAAACTTTATAGTTATTAGAAGAGGGGATAGGACTATTTTTCTAACATATAGGTACTTTTGGAGACTTCCTCTACAAGACGCCTAAAGCTCAGGAAATAAAACTAAAAATTAATAATTACAATGACATCAAATGGAAAATCTTGCGCACGGTATTGACAAATTCCTAGACACATACAACCTCCCTAAATTGAGTCAAGAAGATATCGAAAACTTAAACCAACCAATAACAATCAAAAAAATAGAAACAGCAATAAAGAGTTTACCATCAAACAAAAGTCCAGGACCAGATGGTTTTCCAAGTGAATTTTATAAAACATTTATAGAGGAGCTAATCCCAATACTCCTCAAGCTATTCTGTGAAATAGAAAGAAACAGGACCCTCCCAAACACATTCTATGAAGCCAACATCACACTAATACCAAAACCAAATAAAGACAGCTCAAGAAAAGAAAACTATAGGCCTATATCATTGATGAACTTAGATGCAAAACTGCTAAACAAGATACTAGCAACGTGCATTCAAAACCACATCAAGAAAATTATACACCATGACCAAGCCGGGTTCATCCCAGGGATGCAAGGCTGGTTCAACATACGAAAAACAATACA